>CAJNOJ010000340.1:0-101685 GCA_905250025.1 Adineta ricciae | reverse complement strand
ACGATTACTTTCTCCAGATCACTAATCACCGCTTTCCACAATTCTTTCAAAAGACGTTTCAACACAGTCTTTTCACATTGTTCAGCAAAGAATGTTAACTTCTGATCGAGATAATCCAATAATGGTTTAGTAACGAGCATCGCTTCTGCGCCTTTCTGTTGTCCACCATTATTTCCTGGTCCAATTTGATTTCCTTTGATTTGCTGTAATTGTTTATAAACCTCTTCAATTGATTGTCTGATTGTTGGTTCAATACTTTTCACAAATGTTGCACTTAACTCATCAAGAACATCACTTAATTGTTTTTGTAATTCGTTCAAACGCGTTTTTGTATCTTCATCAAGTTGTGCGCCGCCCATTAGTTCGTACAATTGTTCTAAGTTTAATCGTAATTGCTGAATATTATTCATTAATATTGAACAAGTATGATCCTGTCCGCCGACAAATCCAAATGTTCGACGAATGGCGTTGGCATAGCCAAGTAGAACTTGAGATATTGTCATGGAAAATCGTCGCATGTAAGTCGCAATGACCAATGGATCGTGAAGATCGAGAGTTTTAATGATTCCATGACATTGGTTCAATTGTGTAAACACATCAACAACAGATGAAGAGAATAAACAATGTTCAGATGTTTGTTGAAACTTTAAAAAGAAGCAAATGGAAATTTTTGAAGGAGAATTCAAAGGAAATGACTTACCCCTGTTTGTCGATCTTTTTCGACAGCATTATGAAGATATTCCATGGACATGTCATCGTTTTCATTGAGCCATTGCATAACAAACGGTTCAAACCACCTTTAAAAGAAGAAAAGAAAGGATAGTTTTCATGCAATTCATGCTCAAGCAAAGTCAGCCATTCTTTTCTATACCGTTTAAATTCTTTAGGTGTATAATAACTGAACATGAGTATTCAGTGAAAATGTGACAAATCAATGAGAAGAAAAACTTACTTGGGATATTCAGGAACTGTATTTTTTGATTCGGGAATGACTTTAACTAATGTATCATAGAATCGCTTGATCATAAAATGAAGATTCATGTAATCAGCACTCTTAATTTCTCGACGTTCGGCTGGAACTCGAGCATGCTCTGAAAAATTCAATCGATATCGATGTATTCATCGAAAAACATCTCAAGAAATTCACCTTCGAGATGATCCTTCAGATCTGTGGACAATAATTTCCATAGTGTATCTGCACTTATGTGACCAACATTAAGCTCTGATGGGAATCTAAATCAATTGAAAGTTATTAGATGTACAAGCAGTTAAAACCAACACAAACTTACTGATTTAGCACTAGACTATATCGTTCTCGATCTTCGGAGATGATACATGTTAACAAATACATAAAATGATGCCAAAATTGTAGACTTTTCAGACTTGGCACAACAACATTTGGTACCGATCCTTGTACTACATCCTCCATTGGTTGTTCCGGAGGATTGTCTGTTCCATTCGGTTGTTGTTTCGATTCTCGTTTATAAACTTCATCACAATTAGCAAATAGAAAGTTGTAAGTATGACGAATGCAATTCTTCACACAATCTTTAACGACACCAGACGCCCGAGGCGGAGAGCTCAGTTCTTGTACCTGAAAAAAAACCATTTGAATTTGTTTAATAAAGTCAAATTGAGGAGAATATGTCAGGCAAAGTCAATCAAATGTAAATCTCATGCTTAGACTTACGGTATTATTCGAAATTAATCGAAAAGGAATAAGTCTCGCGAACTAACGAATATTTTTCATGGGAATTTCTTCGGTAGGAGTGAATATTTACCTTCATTCGAAAGAATGTGATAGATGTGAGAAGATCAACAGTGGACTTCAAATCTTGCATTCGTTCTGGACTTGAAGATGGAAAATTGTTCTAAAGATTTATCATTAAATAAAGAAAATAAACACGCGGAAAACCAAATTCTTACTCGATACATTGATAAATCAATTCGAATCGAATTGTGTAATTGATCTAATAATTTAATAAATTTATCTTTCTACAAAAACAAAAACAACACAAAAGCAATTTTCGCTTTTTCTTCTCCGACAACCAAATTTACTCCAAAGTTCGATGCGGCAAATTGATCAGCTGCTGATACAGCAGTCGTCGCTGTAGTATGTGCATAATACGCATTAATATTAGCTAGAAGAGTACTCATCACAGCAGGAACTCCCGGACACATATATTTCGTTGATAGACATGCGAAATGTCTGGAAAAAAAACAACCCACATTGATTGTCAATCGTCTTCGTAAACTTATTCGAACTCACGTCATTGCCTGATAAATCGATTCAATACCGTAACGTATTGCAAATTCATTGACGATTTCTTGAGATGGCTCATCGAAATAAACTTTCCATGCATCATCCTTTACACAAACGAATCAATAGATGATTTACAAAGAAAATCATCTTACTCCTTTAGCATCCGGTATGATCGGTTGACCATTGTTATTTTCACAAAGAGTATAGAACAAATTCTCATGTAAACATGTATATTGTGCATGATATGGAGCGACTTTTTCTTCTCCTTTGATTTCGACTGATATATGAAGACGAATAGCACCAGAAACTGCTGATTTATCTGTTCGTTTTTCTAAGTTATACCAAACATCCATTTCGCCTGATAAAGTTCGAACTTCGATGATCGTTTGACCGAGAAAGTCGTCTGATTCTCGAGTTAATTTTTGCATTAATTTAGCGCGAATATCATCATCTTCATCCCTAAACAAACAATGTGCGTCGGAAAAACATCTGTCTCTAATCTAAATCTCTACTTACCACACTCGAACTTTGATTCGATCACATGAATTATGGCATTCACTAAAATTACAACATTGTTAATAGAAACTCTTCAAAACTAGATGATCTTACAAATAGAATTTTTCATTCCACGTCGGATTCAATTCCGAATAAACCGTTTTCGTTCGTTTTTTAACTTTACCAACTTGTACAGTTACATACGGATCAGATGTACCAGATTTATCTTTCGCTATTAAACCTTGAGCACTTATCACTAAAACAAAGCATCTCCTTTGTTTTCCTCGATACATCCACGCCTTCTACTCACCAGTTATCGCCAATTTGGCCGACCATTTTGATGTTCCATCCAGTACACTTTGTTTAACAGCTTTCATATGACCCACATGAGAGATTTCATCAACATTGAAAACGTCACTAGACAACAAAAACAAGAGTTTAATCAGATGGAATTCCAAGCCAACTTACCGAATGGTTTTAAAAAGATGTGGCCGTGTACTTTCTCGATGTGTCATTTTTTCATGCATGGCTTCCATTAAAGTTTTCGCTTTATCATCAGCACCATGTTTGGCATTTTTCTGTGCTCGACCTAAAGAGAAACATTCATTAAAATATTCATTCGTTTCGGCAAGCAATCCGGTGAACTAGATCGCTTAATAACAGGCAGCGTGCATTATTTAAAAGCGTGACCATTTAGAGAAAACAAGCAGAATGAAAACAAAAACAAATCGTTTTGTTAATTCAGAACTCTCGCATACGTTTCTCCTCGACCAATTTCTCATCAACATCTTCGTCTGGATAAAATACATTAGATAATGAAACTAGAACAACATATAGTGTGGACATGACAGACAACATCGATGACGAGATTGAAACACTACGTACGTTGGAGACAATCAGCGTTTAGAAGATCTTTGCATTTCTCATGACACTTTACTCCGCATTCTCGACATTTTAAACCTTGCCGAGCGATTCCCCATAGTAGACCCTCACATTCGTAACAATAGGTTGGATGGGTAAATGAACAAAATTCGAAATCATGTGGAGTTGTTAACGATATCGGATAAATTAATGCTTGTAATGTTTTTTTATATACATGAGTGCGCTAAAAGTACGAAATCGGTCGTCGTCTCTCAACATACAACGAAATTTACCAATTCTTCATCGTTTAAATTATGTCGTCCAATAGCGGTCGGAACACCAGCTGAACGTTTGGCCACGGTGATTCCCTAAAAGAAGATTCAATTCGATCTTGAAATATTCAGTCATATCATTTACCATATCAAGACCCAATGGTACTGGTTTTGCATCAGGAATGTCCGGTGCACTATCAATGCAATTGTAGAATGCATTGTTTGCTTGTGGATCAGTTGATACGCTGAAATGACAAGAAGTTTCATTGATGCTACATGAAATTTTCTTAGTCGCAATTGTGTCGACTTCTTATGTCAACGATTAGGTAAATGCTTATAGATATCGGCTCATTAAAAATGTATGAATCATTAATACTAATATTCTCGTTAATAAATAATGAAATCGCGCTTCTTACAGAGAAAAAGCAATTTGTCTCTGTACTCAGATACCCAGAAGATCATCACCATCTCGAACAGTATTTTGTAGGCTCTCTAAAACCGTCGTAGTTGCCTTCTATTATGAACTAAAAACTAATCAACGACGACGTCTCAACGAGAAGGAGATCTATTCCATTAAACGAAGTCTCAATCTGTCATCACATATTTTTCTGATTCTTTGCTATATGAATAACGACAAGGTCATGCGCCAGACACATCATAATCGAGAAAAATAAAAATCTATTTCACATACTTTCCGTTAGCATCGATATTTGAATTGGAATTATTGATATTGTTTATCCCTGGTAGAAGTCGTCGTGTAACTGGTTTACCATCCGCATCAAGCGCGTGCAATTGTCGGATTTTGGTTACCGCATCAGCAAAACGCCCGTGAGGTGTTGGAGTTGTATTCTAAAAGTAGACCATTGATTAAACTATCGTCTAAGAACTATTTTCAAATAAAAATCGAACTAAACTCACATCTTCATCATCGAACAAAAATATTTCATCGAATTCTTCACTGAAAGTTTTCTCATCAGCCGAACAACTAAACGTTCGATCAACGCGTTGTACAAATGAAGTCAAGTTCGATTGGAGATGAAGATTTTCATCCGATGGACAACTATAGCCATTCGATAATACCGTCGGACAACACAGGAAATGCATTTCATCATATAGGAAAGCTAATCGTTTAGAACATCAACTTATCTCGATGTTTTGCAAATAGAAGACAAACTATCTCATCGAAGCTTGTTTTTCTTCGTATGGCTTCTTCTTTTTTGCCTTTGTCGGTGTCACGCAATCGATGTACTTGACATAGAACTGTCATTATTAAATGAATAAAGAAGAGAAAACTCGGACGATTATTCCTCAGTTGATAAAGATTGAATAGATTTTAGCTGATAAGTTGTCATCATCAACTGTGACGTCACGTGGGAAAGTTTTTTCGAGTCATTTATTACTGATTTGTGTAAAACGATTGCCGAGCTATTTTTACTCGAACATCCTCGAAAATCGGAGTAAGGTTCACCCTGTAGGATATGTCTGAAAAGATAAAACGAGTTTTTTTCTAATCGACGAAAGACAGAAATAGAGAGTTTCTATCAGAGGATTTGCTTTTGCTTTTCATGGATGAAATAAGATGCGAAGAAATCTGATTTCATCTGAAAAAGAAGTCTCTTTCATCAATTATAGTCGTTGCAAACTTTGTCTATGTCCTATGAAGGACTGTTGAACATTTCATTAATTATTTATATTAGGAAAAACGCACACGCGATATGGTTTTCATGTCTTTTTCTTTCTTCTGTTCTCATTCTCCGATAATATCGTAAGTATCGATGGTTTCTTCGGTAATAACTGGCATTGGCGTTGGCTTTGTCGGTTGAATTGTTTGCATAACAAACTCGCAAACTTTTTCGCGTAATTTGCTCATGTAGAGACGAATCATTGCTAAACGAGACAAACGTGAGTAATTCAGACTTGTTTTCGTATCTGTGAAAAATGGTTCGGGAAACGATTCCAATGATCGAGGTAAATGACTAAATGATGTTCGATGATTGGCTTTGGCCAGAAGAAATGCACGAGGTGTTGCATGTTTCAGAAAAGTCCATTCAATTGATGTGATATCCATTAAGGAGAGATGTTTGGAGAGGAGAACGGTTCTTTCCGGGATTTTTACGGTCAGATCAGGTAGACTCCGATGAAATGGACGATCGAGTATTTGATTTTCACACAGTGATTCGATATCGAAAGCAATTTTCGGACTGGTGAAATTGTTCTTCAAGAATTCTTCTATGGTGAAATCATAATTGGTCATCGGTGTTAGAGCCTCGCTGATCATCGACGATTGACGCGATGGAGTATATCGTCCACCACCCGCTTGCGATGTCATATCGAATTCCAGAAAGCGATTTCGTAAAATCTCCGCCATTTCATTGACGTCATAAGTTGACAATGCATCCGATTCAGGTAGATTCCGTGCGAAATCGGATCTATCCCATTCTAAATCGTCTCCGTAGAGACTTTCTCCCACGCCCGACGTTACCGCTATTGAACGACGACGGAATAATTTCGGCATAGAATTTGATCGTGAACTCGGAGTGGAACACATTATTTCCATATGTATATGTTATGTTAGTAACAGCAGGGTATTGAGTATTTATGTAAAACGAAGTGAAGCGAGTTTTCATTTTCTCGCGTTTTCTTTTTTATCGTCAAAGAAAAGGCGACAGCTGCTTTAAAACACGCTCCATCAGCGATTGATGATTTATCAAAGGAAAAAGTCAATTATTAAACTATCTACACGCACATACGAAATGATACATTTCTCAGTTTATCACACTGACACAGATGGATATGCGTCATCGAGCCTCGAACTGAATATTTAACTTTTCTTCTCAAGTGACGTTCATCGCTTCTGGAACTTACTTGATTCAGCTGCTTGACAGTTCGAACGGCATCGAACCATTTGGCTTTGGATGATGATAACAAAGCATTGGTTTTGTCATTTTCGTCTTGTTTACCTTCGAGATGATTTTCACTACTTATGGAATAATGATGATTGGCATAGTCATCCTTTTCGGGATGAATAAAATGGTGATTCCCAGTTGGACTAGAAAAGAGAAAAAGGAAAAAGGTTTATTCGGATGAAAAATACGGAAAGAAATCAAAGTTAATCAATCTTATCAAAAACAATCTTAGCTAATTCTTTTGAATGCTTTAAAACAAACGCATGCAAATACTGATTACTACATTTAATAATATCTCCCTGAGGATAAAGTTCTTTCATTTCTTTTGCCACATCATCTGGTACCCAATGATCATTTGATCCATAATAAAATGTTAATTTAGGCAAAAATTCTTCGATGATTTCATCATCTCGCTTCCGCACAACTGACATTTCTTCATTCGCCATTTGTAGAACATTTTTCATCGACACCGGATTTAACAAATCATACAGAACTGTATCGACTAGAATCGAACGATCAGCTTCGGGTGAATCGGCAAAATGATACGAAAGTAATTTGCGTTTCAACCAATCGAACGGGAAGATAAAACTGAAAATCCAACACAAGAAAGGCAGCAAATAGAGCATCACTGGATAGAAACGTACGAAACGTTTTCCGGCATCGCTTTCTCTCATTCGTTCGAGTGTTGGAAAGAGCAGAAACGCTCGGTCAAGTCGATATTCTAATGTCTTCAACATACGCAAAACCATATAAGCACCAATTGAATGTCCAATTAAAATCAATCGATGTTGACGCGTTCGCGGAAGTAGCTGATCGATTGTCTGTAATTTATGTTGAATTTGTTCATTCAAAGTAAAACGATGTTTCAAAGGTGGACTATGACCTGCTTGAGAAATAATCAAAATCGAGATGTTTTCATTGAACAAATTGTAAAGTTCATGCGCGAATGGAATATAAAAGCCGCCGAGACCAGGATTACCAGGTATAATAACGATAGTCTTTGATGATTGCATTGCGTTTCCTAATTGATAGATGTGCGTTGGAATTCCATTGACATTTTCAATCTTTTGTTTCGTTGACATTTTGTTCGAGTTACGAAAGAATCTGAAAGTTAGCTTAAGAACAACTAGATTTCTGCGCAAAATCAAATAATGATCAGTCAATGTTTATCATTCATTCTCAGTTTTCGCCCGTATTTATTTCTTAAGTCAATCTTTTCATCCAGCTTATTTGCCCGTAGGACAATCCTCTTTTCATTTCAGCTTTTCTCGAATGCAAAATTCTCTTTTTTAAAATAAGACATGACAGTAGAAGCAAAACGGACTCGCACAGGAAAAAAAAGTTCGACTTTGTTTTTCTTCTAAGTAGTTCACAAATGAATATAATCAGATGTGAATGTTGCAAAGATACTTAACGTTTAATTTTGGACTACAAAAGTAGTGTTATCAACTATACAAATGAGTTGATACACGTGCCATATTGTATCCGTGAACGAGATTCGAACAAGCGACCTAATCTATCAAGCCATTCAATCAAATATTTGGAACTAAGTGAGAAAAAAGGAACTTCTAGCTTCGAAGAGGAAAATTAGCGTTCTAATATATAGAGAAGAGTGCCTTAAGTACGGATGTTTTTCTTTTCAGCTAATAATCAAATAACCCCAACGATAAATTCGCTTCCACTCACATAAATTTCTTTACTGATTGCATCACATTTCGGTACCAAAAGACAACTGAAGCTAAATCGAAGTGTTCGTCCTGATTGGGATAATGACCGGGATAATACACCGGTATGCCATCATGGAAATTATCGGCATTTTCTTCATCTTCTGCCATATCATTTGTTTGTTTATCAATGTCGGGACTGAATGTTTGACGAAGAGTAGAGGAATTTTCTGCTCGATGAGCATAATATGAGTACTGATCTCCGCGTTTCTTCAACGATAATAATTTCTCGTGAATTTGCTCATCGAGGGATGTGTTTAATGGATGAGATGTTTGTTGTTCAGCTAGATATGTCGGATATGTGTAGTGATTGACATACTGTTGTTGAGGTACGTCGATGTAATTCATTTGTCCACTTGAATGGTATGGATTGTGATAGAAAGAATTATCATTGGCTTCTTCATCCGTTTCTTCTTCATCGTCGTTTGATGAAGATGATAAACCTTTTTTCTTCTGAGCTTGATGTTGACGAAAAAGTCGAGATGGTATCATTGAATGACGGTAAGAGAGAGAAGGGGAAGTATTGGCAAGTGTATCACGCAACCATCCGAACATACTGAGAGAGAGAGAGAGAAACGAGAGAAGCAGACAGAAACACGCTTTAGCGTTGTTCTCCTTCGCGCTTTGCTTTTTCAGTAAAACACATGCAAAAGAAAACGACAGGGAGTTTTCTTCACGCGATATGAAGCGACAGTGTCGTCATCAACGTTGTGTATCCTGTCCTCTGTCCCTTCGGCAACAACAAGGAAGAGAAAAGGAAGAAGAAAGAGGAGGGTGAGAATGCAAGAATGTGTATTTGCTCATTAATAAATTAGAAAAAAAATGACATTGATTTTCTTCGTTCTTTCTCTTTCTTTCTTCACTTATTTGGACGGGTAATGTTGCTTAAATCTTTTTCTTTTATGATTTCTCTTTTCCTTTTGTTTTCGCTTTTTTTCTTCTTCTTCTTCTATTCACAACCAACAGACAGAAAAAGACCTCGACTCATTCTTCATTTATTTTTTTAATATACTCATTTGGGCTAAGAGTAAGATCTTCTCTCTCTCTCTCTTTCTTCTTTCATTTCTATACAATGATAGAGAAATCCTGCAGGGAAAATGACATCCTTTCCTCTCAATAGATTTAGATCGATCGATCGTTCGATCAAAGAAGTCGGAATTCATAAGGTAGTCGAACTACCAGAAAGAACTTCATTGCGAAGTCAATGAATAATGAAACCGCGTCTAGTTTCTCATTCATGCATTGCCTAAATACATTTAACGAGAGATTAAAACTGTTTTTCTATGCAAAACAGGAAAATAAAACGAGGAATTTATTGACATTCGCTCCTACGTGACGATTATGGTAAAAAAATGAGAACAATTCATTACACAACTGAATCATATGCATTCTTCAATGTAAATCCAAACATGTTCGAACAGAACAAAATACTCAGTCAACATTTCTCGTTCTACAATAGTTCAAAAGACAAAAGATCAATGTTGTTTTTTGTTTTAATTGTTCCGGTGAGAAATTCATTTGACTAAATATTATTATTATTATCAATTTCGCTTTGTCATGACAAAACATGTCATATGGAGATTTTCTTCTCTTTTTCAGTTTATCAATCATTTCTAGTTGGTTTTAGATCAACTAAAACTATGTTAGAAGAAGAGAAAAACCCAAGAACTACATGCAAAACATGATTGTGCGTTGAATTCCCCGGTTGTAAAAACATTTTCATGCACGCAGTATGATTAGCAAATGGTATTTACCTGAATGAATTTGATTTTTCTAATTATAGTACACAGACAAGACAATATAGAGAAAAACGAGAGTTTTCACAGGACAAATTCACTTACGGTTGGTCGTGGGACAGTTGACTGGCCATTTTTCTCGGTTGACTGACATAGGAAAGTGGATCTTGTTGTGTTAAGGACTTTCTTTTATCAGTTGAATCGGGGTTGGGCCGACGAGATGCTTCTCGTACGAGCGGTTGAACCAAAGCTGATGGTTTTTTGTTAATCGGCTTCGGAGAGGAATTTTCATTGGATTGAGATATGGACTGAACAGGATAATTAACATTTGCTTGATTATTTATTGGATATGAAACATCGGACGTATAATCACTGTCATCCGAAACTGAAAACAAAAGAAAACTCGACACTTTTCATTTTGATTAAGTGGACAACTTACAATGTGAATGGGAACGGTGACTTAATTGTCGATAATGAAGTGGATACTAGAAAAGAAGCAAAGTTTTTTTTTTCTGTAAAGATTTGCCTTGTTTGATCAATCTTCTCAAATTTCATTTTTCTTTATCTAGTCTTTACCTAATGAAGAGATTTTCAAAACTTTAAGTTGAATTAGAAGGTTCCTTCCGGTCCTTTTCTCTCGTCTACAGCAGGATCTATTGACTTGAGATATTTCCTATGGATACTCGACTTAAACGAAGACGTAAAGTAACTATCGAAACAACGGCAGGCATTATTTCTCTCTTCGACAATGAAATTCTTCGAGAAAAATGTGTACAATCGCTGAATTTCATCTCTTTCAGACTGGTTCATCTTACCTTCATGAAAAAATTCAAAAGCCAACAGTCTATCATCGTAGATGAGAAAAAAAACCCGGGATCTACATGAAATTCTCTCAGAGATACGTCTGCGTTTGTGTTCAAACTCAAACTAATGAAAATAGTCGTGCATTTGTTAATATCTCCTAAATAAATATCAAATAAAACAATCTGCTTCTCAATAAAACTCCAAATTTGTTCACTGATTAAAAGAACATTCGCGAAGCAGGTGGTTTTTCTTCTCTGAAGATCTTTTCGTGAGCAAATTCTCTTTATCCTCAGGCGATTTCCTTATTCTAGCATGAGAAGATCGTTTCTGCTCGACAGTTCGTTTGTTATGAAAGAAAAACCATCTATCTACATACAAGGATTTTCTAATTTGTTTGAAAACTTTTCTTTTAACGACATTTCATTTACTTGTTTAGGAAAACACATTGTTATCGAGGGTTTCACATTTCATTTCTTGTTTTCTCTTTGAATTTTCAAAAGAAATATTTCTTGAATACGACGTCAGTTTTTATTTTCAATAAATCAACGTACAATTAGCGGTTGAGAATATCTACTTGGACGCTAAGTGTTACTTTTTATAGACTTTCTAATTGTAGCTTTAACATAACGCATCCTGTCGTAACCGGATCTCAATGAATACTTAGTTATGTGTATGAAAATACGAGTCACTATCAGAGTTCTCTCGGATATGTGTTGATTTTTCGAGAATTTTGACTATAAAACGTAGAATTAATATTAAAAAAAAAGAGATAACTTACATTCATCGCTTACTCTGTCAAATGAGGGTAAAAATGTTTTCTCCGTTTGATCATTTCATTCTTTCGAGTTTTAATGTATTCAATTAAGAAAATGCAAACGACATATATTCATCTCATTTCGACATATTAAATATTAACAATGTCAGTTTACTGGGTTTTCTTTTCTACTAAGAAAATCAAACAAAAAAAGAAGAAGACTAAAAATATGACATTCCTGCTCACGCACAATCACAATTGATCATATCAAATTAAAGATGAAGGAAACAAATTGACAATAAAAACTTACTGGTTGATCAGTGTGCATAGTTGAGAGAGAATTAAGTTCATCGAATGTAACATCTTGAAGCTGACGACCCTAAAACAAATAACAAAGAATTCAATTTGATGAGAATTATTTTCTCAGAATGATTTTCTTAACGTCAAGGGTAATCTCGAACTGACGTTGAACAGTTAATCGAATATCAAAATAAGAATGGAACTCATGGGAATAGAACTGAGTGATATTTACTTCTTTGTCGAGAATTTCGTGTAGAATTTCCAATTTCTCCGACAATTCTTTTGATTCTTCTTCGGTCAAATCCGATGGCAATTCGACATATGTGCGAATTAACAAAGCATGTCCGGTGGGATGACATGTTCGGGTCACTTGACCTTGCCGATTGAGAATTAACTCAGCGTCAAGTGTGGCCCAACGATCCTGAGCATTGGCGAAATCTGTGTTGATATGTTCGTCATTGCGGTCTAAATGTATATGACATAAACCAAGAAGTTTATCCCAGAATTGACCGCGTTCCCATAATTCAATTTGTAGGCCAGCTGAACGATCGGGAACATCACTTGAAATAAAAGAGAAAAAAAAAGATGTTTTCGAAATATTCAATAATCTTTTCAATGGCAATTCATTTCATTTCCGCTAATTATGGCAATGAATGATATAGGATCGTTTTTCTACCCGTTAGAAGTAGAAAAAGAACTTAAATGAAGGGTAAATCCTTCATCTATTGATAATACAATGAAACCGAACCATCTGTCAGTATTCATTTCATCAAAAGATAGATTTTACTCGGAATGAGTTAACTTCATCTGCTTGAAAAATCATGATGTATCCAATGAGCAACAACGCGAACGTACAATTACGCGAAGTTACTTCAGGGAAATCACTATTGGGACATCCGGCGGAGAGAATATCTTTCAGTTCAATTCTTTTATGTGATAATCAATAAGAAAAAGAAGCGAAAGATCGAAACTCAAGAATATAACTCACAAATAGAATTCTTGTTCCCAACTCGGCGTGAGTCCTTTAACTACAGTTGTTGTTGATTTCACATTATCGATTTTCAGTACAACATAAGAACAACATTCGTCTAAATAGTTAAGAAAGAAATGAACATTTAACTGTCTGCGGTTTTTCTAAGTGAAACTGACTGTCAGACAATTGAATTCTTGCACTTTTGACTAAAACACACAGCAAAAGTGATGAAGATGATGTTGACGATGACATAGATATGCATAAACATTCAGAATATCAGATTGCTTGACAAATCGATACGAAGGAAAAAATGTTTTGATAATAGAGTGTCACCAATACTCATGCTTCGATGATTACAGATAATGAGGAATTGTATTCAATTCGTGCATATCTAAATTCAGAACGAAACATACATAAAAAGATATCTTATATTCTTTACATAATGATCAAACGAAGAGGTTTTGCAGAAAGAAAAAAAAATAGAGCAGAACTGGAAAAAAAGATTTCATACGACTAATCCTATTTGTTGTTCTTCATGGAATATTGTTGTTGTTGTCCTGTCATCTCAAACGAATATTATTGGCGAAGAGATCGATCCATTTAAGAAATTTTTAATTAGTTTTACGGATTTTTGGGTGTCGAATGTCTGAACAAATGGAAAATTTATCATTTTACGAAGATTTTTCAGCACTTTTCTGAAGCGACATCTATAAATGCAGTAAAATACCATATATTTCGGTGATTTTGTCTTCTTTCATTGTATTAGGAAAGCTTCCATTTTTCTATCTATCACCATCACATTAATTATCAACCATCAAGAGAGAAAAGCGGGTACTAAAACATTTCGTATTCTGTTGATAATGCACTCAAGTGCAATTGTAATTGAAAAACTTGTCTACCGTGGATCGACAATGGATGGTAGGATTTGTGTAATGAATTATCTTTAAGATCAACTTTGTTCGATGTTAATACTTTACGCTTTGTTAGGTATTAGTTAAGATTTATCGAGATTTTAGATGAGGATTGTTCAGCTAGTGCGGAAAATGACGTGGATATTGTATTATTTCGTAGTTCCACCTTGGTATCGAGAGCAATTTGTTCTACGAAAGGTCTGCTCATGTGCTTGTTAGTAAAAGATATATAGCTTGGAAAACTAACTCTCGAGTTGGACAGTATATTGAATTTCCAAGGGCGATGAAACATTTGCCTGTTGTAAAGCGACATCTATCTAGCAGACGGAATAAATTCAAATTTCATTATCTTCTTTTGCTTTTCACAATTTTTCACCTTGATTAAAAATTGAACGGAAGATTCTCGATTTTCGAAATCTTATTTTTCGATTGATCACTCGATACAGGCCAATACAATAAACAGACGTTATTACTGCAATAATACACAAAAGAATATTCAAGCAAATCGGTAATTTCAGTTCAAAGTTTCTTCATTTCGTTTAGCTCTCAATGGGCCATTCGAAACACAAGAAACATCACCGGCATCGAAGTCGAGATAGAAATGATGATGATGATGATCGGAAACACCGGCATCGTGAACGGCGTCATACACCATCTTCATCGTCGTCTAGTGAAAGTTCCAAAACATCTGAAGAAGAATACCGAGAACGACCCACTTCAACCAAAGGTCGAACAATGGAAGATATCGAACGTGAGGGTTATGAAATAAGACTCGAGAAAAGGTAAATATTCCCATGTCTTGATTTATACTTATCGAATGTTTAGGCGTCAGCGTGAACTCCGAAAAGTTTATGAAACTCCGCACGAGAAACGACAACGGCGTTTAGCGAAGAAAATGGAAAAGGAACGACGACAAAAAGCAGCTCTAGGATGGGATACTGAGCAACTAGTATGATCGAGTTTAAATTTTATTCCAATCAAAAACCTCATCTTTTACAATAGGGTATGACAAATGCAAACAATCCATTCGGTGATGAGAAATTGTTAGATACTTTTGTATGGGGAAAGAAATTAGAAAAGAAAGGTCTAACAGATGTTGCACCAGATCAATTGAAAACGATGACAGCGCGACGTGTTGAAGAAAACAAAGTAAGCTGACATTATGTCTATCGAGAGACAATCGATCGAATGGGATTTATTTAGAATGAATTGGAAAAATTGAAGAAACAACGATTAGAACGTGAACGTCAAAAAGTGGAAATGGAAAAAGAAAAAGAATTTCTACAACGAGTCAAAGAAGCTGAATATTATCGGGAATGGGAAAAACAAGAAGATTCATTTCATTTCAATCAAGTTCGTCTTCGGTCAAAAATTCGTATCACTGACGGGCGTGCTAAACCTATTGATCTTCTCGCTCATTATATCAATGAAGATGACGACGATTTAGCTGTGGAAATGCACGAACCATCAACTTATTTAAATGGTCTTACCATTCGTGATCTCGAAGATTTACTTGCTGACATTCGTGTGTACACGGAGTTAGAACAACAACAGAAAACCAGTGGAAAATTAGCACATAATTATGATGCGCAATATTGGCAGGATGTTACAACAATTACTGAAGATGAATTAGCAAAATTAAAAAAACTATCTTCGAAATTGTACAATGATCAACGAGTTGATGATCGACGTGATGGAATTCATGAATCTGTTTCTCAAGATGTCACAGAAACATTTAAAAACAAAACTCCACAACAGCTCGAGCAATTGGAACAAAGAATCAGGTATGTGTATTTTATTTCCTGTTTCGTAATGATCATATTCTTGTTTAGATCGAAGATTGAAAATGAAAAAGGCATCGATATTGGTTTTTGGGAGTCACTTTTATCTCAATTGCAAGCACATATGGCTCGAGCTCGTCTTCACGATCGCCATCAGTTAACGTTGAAACGAAAATTACAGAAGATTAAACAAGAACAAGGAATATTCCATGCACCTGTATCTACTTCATCTGCAACCTCATCATCAACAATACCAAAAAAGAAAAAAGACATTGATGCAACGGAGTCTAACAACGATAATGAATACCTATTTTCCGAAGAATTAGAAAATCGGTGTATACGTGATTATGAACAAGGTCGCTATTCACCAATATTAGTCAGTATCAATGATCTGGATTTGGAAATTCAAAAGCGTTGCACAGATGAAACGGATGATTGGGAAAAATTAAGACAACAACGAGAATCAGTAATGAAGTCTGGTTCAGTTAAACCTGACGTCGAAGACGCATTTGAAGCTTATGCAAGAACCATGGGTACCCTAACAGCTGATGACACAGATGTTAATACCGGTGTACCTATGGATGTTCAATATCTATGGTCAGATAAATATCGACCACGCAAACCTCGTGTTTTCAATAAAGTTCATACAGTAGGTTGACAAATTGTATTTGAATTAGGGTAATAAACATCCTCTATTTAGGGTTATGACTGGAATCAATATAATAAGAAACATTACGACACGGATAATCCGCCGCCTAAAACAGTTCAAGGATATAAATTTAATGTAAGTGATTGTATGAAGCAGGATTTATTTTAACCCTGTGTTTTAGATTTTCTATCCTGATTTGATCGACAAAACGAAAACACCATCGTATAGCTTGGTATGTGTTGTCATATTCAATGTAAACAATACTCATCTTGTGATTTTAGACGGTCTGTGAAGATAATCGCGATTTTTCAATCTTGAAATTCCATGCTGGTCCACCATATGAGGTAAGAAGTCAGGTGGCAAAATTATGTGAAATCATTACGTTTTCTTCAGGATATTGCATTCAAAATTGTCAGTAAAGAATGGGATTTTTCATATAAACATGGCTTTCGATGTCATTTTCAAAATGGTATCTTTCAACTATGGTTTCACTTCCGCAAATGGAAATATCGTCGATAAACATTTCTTTTTCTCTATTCTTGTCTGTTCGTTCCATTTGTTTTCATATGTGAAATATATCCTTGCATGAATTCAACTTTCGGTATATGTGAGTGTTAATAAAACATGCTGTACTCAATGATGATAGGAAAACTGCTAAAAAACAATGATTAATGGTATCGTTTAAATGCCAAAACGCTTGAATTTTGTATTTCCAATAGATTTATTAGTATTTAAACCCATTCCAAATAACTATTATTATCTGTAACATTCTGCTGGAAAATGTTACGAACTATTGATTAAGCCACACTAGAGCTTCTTCTATCGTCTGTAGACTGTACTGTTCTATAGGTGACATCTATAGATGAAAAATAGATTCATATACGATAATTTTTCTTTCGACTGTCAAAATTCTTTCTTGAGTTTATGTTGACTGAGATTGAAAACAGCTTTACTCCACCTAATATTTCATTCTGATTGATCTTTTAATAGGAACCAATACCAACCAACGACAACTTGATCGTCAGTCATCATCATCATCATCATCTTCAAATCGACTGACACGTAATATGAGACGAGTTTATTCATATAAGCATCGTCTTCAATGTTATTTCAAAATACTATCTTTTGAAGATATTTGTGTTTTTATATATGGACACGACATTTCCTTTAGCACTTTGTTTCATCCATACTCTTTTTTAGATAGAAAGAAGGAAATCACCGGCAAAAATGGTCTGTGTACCTTGCATTTTCGTTGGCTTAGCTATTGTCATTTGGTGTAAATTTCTTGAACCATACATTCGCCCGATTTATGAACGACTCTGTCAGTATTATCCACCATTGAGAATCGTTGGCACTCAACTTGGAGTTTGGGGTGAAAAACTAGAACAATTCGGAGCGAAATTTGGTATTCGTATGCCAGAATCATGTCCAATGCCAAAGAAGAAAACAGATCCTTCGAAAGTAAGCAATAAGTCAAATAAATTCAATGATTATAGCGTATGAGTTTTTTATCTTTTAGTGTCCAGTTGCTGGTAACAACAAATTGTATCCTGATTTATCGACAGCAACAAAAGAAGATATGGATGTCCATCATCGAACAACAGCTCCTAGCGAATAGAAAACATCATCTAGAAAAAACGAGCAGACGTTTAAATGTCTCTTTTCTTTCCATTTTTCATCACTTGCCGTTTTCTCATTTTGTCTATTAATTCTTTAATCATGCGTTCTATTTTATGTTGTTCAATTTCTCAATCAGTCAAAGATTTTCAAATATATACTTTCTACTACCAATTCAGATCGAATTCAAATGCTCAAGTTCAGAATTAGATTACTCTTGCAATATGTCTTCAGAGTCACCATCGTATCCTTCATGCGATATACGACTACGATGTATTAGCGCCACCTATTGGAGACATTTTTTAGGGATAAATACATGCAACGAAAGAATTTGATTCAATCGATCTAAAAAGTATGTTCGTAGTACGATAATTTCAAAAGATACAGGCACGTTGATCAGAGATACTGATATATTTATATACATGAAGGATGTTGATGCAATTCGGATTGGCGTTCGAAAAGTGACAAATCATGAGAGAGGTCTCAATCTTCCACATACATTCTATTCTATATTCATGTGATCAGTAGATTGGTTCTCATCACAGTAAAGTTTTAATCTTTTTATAAAGAAGATAATCATGGAGGCCGATTTTGAACGTCGACTCATTCGATCAATGTCAGGTTGTTCGTCTTTGTCATCTTCTCCATTTTCATCATCAACATCGTCTCCGTCTCCTATCAAATGCAGTGATCGTTTTGTTCCTCTTCGAAGTTTAGCACAACCGTCTGCATTTTTTGTCGATCAGGAACAAACGTATAAAGGGCCAATGACTGATAAAAAAACTTCACGTGATCTATCTTCTTTAACAACGACGACGACGACGGCGACGACGACAACGAACGCTAGTGGAAATTTTTCAAATAATGTTACTACGAGCGCAGCTGATCGAACAAAAGATATTTTGACTTACCAGACCCTATTGCAGAATGAAATGTTTGGCACACAAATAGATACTTTGTATGATGACTATTCTATGAACAATTCATATAATAATACCAATAACGTTCATCTTCACGCAACAACATCATCAAATACAATTCTTGATCCAATGAATAACGGAACAATCAACGTACAAATCAATACAACAGTTGCAAATGGACAAATACATACAGCTTCCATATCGGGCCTAAACGTAATTCCTCTATTTGATTTTGTTTCATCTATTAAATTGCAATCCATTTTAGGGGATTCTTACTCAGTCATCTCAACAGCGTTTACCATATTCGAATACAAACTCGAATCTACTACGTACACATGATCCAAATACAATATTTCGTTATTCAGCTCGTCGAAATGCAGATGATCTTCATTATTCGCCTTATTCACTTTCACTCTTATCGCCTGCATCGACTCGTCTTCTACGTTCGCCACGTAAACAGCTACGAAAAATTCCTAAGACGCCATTCAAAGTTCTTGATGCACCTGAACTTCAAGATGATTTTTATTTGAATCTTGTTGATTGGTCATCAACAAACATTCTTGCCGTTGGTCTCAATGCATCTGTCTATTTGTGGAACGCGAATACAAGTAATGTTACACGCTTATGTGATCTACAAACGGAATCAGATACAGTAACCAGTGTCGCATGGAGTGATCGAGGACAATATGTCGCTGTTGGCACACATAAAGGTATCGTTCAAATTTGGGATGCACAAACAAATCGCAAAACGGCATCGTTTCCACGCCATACAGCACGTGTTGGTGCATTAGCTTGGAATGATCAATGTATCTACTCGGGTTCACGTGATCGATTCATCTTACAAAATGATACACGTTCCAGTAAACAAGAAAGAAAACTAGCTGGACATCGACAAGAAGTGTGTGGATTGAAATGGTCCCCTGATCGCCAATTATTAGCTAGTGGTGGAAATGATAATCGATTACTTGTATGGAATCAATCATGTATTAATCCTATACAAATCTATACGGATCATACAGCTGCTGTGAAAGCCATTGCATGGAGTCCACATCAACAAGGTCTACTTGCAAGCGGTGGTGGAACAGCTGATCGATACATTCGATTTTGGAATACATTAACTGCGCAAAGTTTACAGTGTATCGACACAGGATCTCAAGTATGTAATTTAGCTTGGTCGAAACATTCCAATGAACTTGTATCAACGGTAAACACATTGTCATCCGTCCGATTTTCTTCTCTAAACGTTCTATTTATATAGCATGGCTATTCTCAGAATCAAATCGTCGTTTGGAAATATCCGTCGATGTTACAACTAGCTCGTTTGACTGGACACACGTTTCGTGTCCTATACTTGGCTGTCTCACCCGATGGTGAGTCGATTGTCACAGGCGCTGGGGATGAAACACTGCGATTTTGGAATGTGTTTACAAAATGTCGCGCAAACAAAGAGTCTGACAGTGTACTAAATTTATTCAACAAGATTCGATAATGTTGACAATGATTGATATTCCTTCTTCTGTATAATCTATGTATATCAGTGATATCTGTTTCATAACAGTTTTATGTTTTCATTCTATGTGTTTATAGTTTCTTTTTCTCGTCACTTTGTTTGTATTCTTCGTTTTTCATTTCTAGTGTCACTTTGTTCTATAAAGTTGATGAGAACTTTTTTCTCAGATTTTGTTTTGCTCTAAATTTAAATGATTTCGAAGAAAGAACGACAAAAAGAGAAATGTTTTACAAAGTTATATCGACATTCTTCCGGGTTCAGATCGGATTACTCATTATTAAGTGAGACCACGTATATTAGGGGAGAAACGAAATCTTTTGATAAGAAAAAAAGATTTGTGCGTGGAGCCATTTATTGAAGAGAAGCTTATGTGAAACGAAAACAAACTTAACAATTGACATTTCGTTTGAACAACAGCTTCACATATCACCATTGATGGAAATTCGAACTTGGCGCAAGCAAACATCGAGCAACGAACAGAAGACTGAAGGAAAAGCATTGAATAGCCCAGGTCGAACAATCTCGCACGGAAACCAGGTGTTTTCCGTTAGTTTGCGTCGGAAATTCATACAATACTGTTGCAGGAACCATCGTTCTACAAAGAAAGGATGGTGTCGTTAAAATCTAAACTGATGTTTATTTATTTTCTAAGCAAGTCAATTTGAGCCTACCAATATACTCATCTGCTAGTTAGTTTTCATCTCAAAGTTACAGTTAAACTAAGAAAGTATGAATCGCCTCGCGCATATCACATTATATAGGGACTCGCCACTATAGACATATAATAGTGCCGTGACGAAAGATATGTTCAGTCAGTCTCCGAATGGCTCAATATCTATTCCTTTGCTTTGATATCGGGAGAAAAGTAGGCTAACAGAGAAAACTCTACCGGGTGCTATTTTGCCTGAGAAAAAAAAGCTATTCAATGGGCAGTAAGATGAAACAACTTACCTATGATATTGTGTGGCCTTTTCAATGATCGTTTTACTTCATTTACTGTTCCCATGTAGTTTACGGTTTACTATAAACAGGAAAAATACAGTGAGATGTACTCTACGCTAATACTACGCCACTTACTCTTTATGAATATAAGAAAAAACATATAGTTGATCGAGACTAAGGACCATATTACAAACATCCGATGACTTCATAAAGACAAATAGACATGCAAAGTCAACAATAAAAACTGATAAAAAGATTACTTCGATATCTTTTCACGGAAAGAAAAAGACCGATACAAACTACTACATACAACAATGAAGTGTCATTATTATTTTGTTCGTTATAATTTTCGATTAAGTCGTAATAAATCTAAAAATAAGAAGATATGGTGTTTAGTACAGATGAAATGCACAGGACAAAACTAGTTGCTTTACTGCTTCATTGTAATCTCTATATGCAGGTGCATCGGCAATTTTTGATTATGACTGTGGAACGGATAAATTAAGCATTTCTGGAATTAACATGAAATCTAGAAAGACATAAACGCCTGAAATGAAAAATAAATATTTTAACGCGTATCGTTGCATAATGGTATTCATAATCAATGTTTAGCAGTTAAATAATGTCGTCTATAGAAGGCACTAAATCTTATGACCTTGTAGTACAGCATCCGATGTAAAAAAGGAAATAAGAAAGGTCAATTATTGACGAATACATTACCAATGGAATCACCTGTTTTCAACCAGCAAAGATCTAGCAGTACATATATAGCAGAAATCATTGATAATAGATACTTTTTTAAGCATCTATTCAGTTTTTTTGTATTAAACTGTTTCATTCGATACATAGAATAAATATGCTGAACGACAAACTAGTTGAGTAGCCAACCGCTTCTCACGGTATACGTGTTTATTAAGGTTACCCACATATCCAGAATATATATATATATCCACTTCACAATAAGACACGTGCTTATATGGAAGAGAGAGAGAGATGAGCAAAAGAGAGCAGGAGGAGACGATATCATGTTCGTTACATATGAAGATCGAGCTGTGCAAACCGTATCAACAATATGTATACAAAGACAATGAATGACTTGCTTCAATGTCAAGTTTTTTGAATAGTCAAACCTGATGATTTAGATTATTATGTTTATTGTGAAATTTTTAGGCTGTGGGTACGTATCTGGCGCCTTTATCCTTACTCTTTATATGAATCACAGATATACTTCAGCGAACTCCGTGTAAGTAAGTTGAAATTTCATATTCATTCGAGTTTGTACAATATCTCGCTAAATGTCGACTACCACTGAAATTGGGGAAAGTTATTTATAAGTAATCAAATATTCTCCAAATGCTTGACTGTCTCGATAAACAACAAATATGTGAGAACCATCTGTAGTTGAATCAAATCCCGGAGGACACAACTTCATAGAAGAATCACCTCTCGTTGTCTTTCCAACTAATACACGTGCTAAAAACATTCGACGTTCTCCTTTTTCATTAGGCGTTGCGTACGTATGGCTATAACTTGCATTTGATGAAAAGTAACATCCTTGCCCATAAGAAACACCTAGTGTCAAAAACGAAAGTAGATGATGTCAAGACTGAGCTGATGAGTACTGGTACGAAAAAGTTATACACACCGTGACTACCGGCAAAGCCTCGATTGAAAAATTCCTTCATAATACCATCAGCCGCTTTCTCTGAGCATCCATGGAATAAGCGTCTTTCCGTATTTTCTTTGAGTCGGTGATTGAAATCGTCACGTTCTGCTAAATATTGTCTGTACCAACGTTTATTCCGAATGTTTTCAATACGAACAATTTGTTTGCAGTGCTGGTCAGAGATAGTTTTTCGAAATTGTTGAACAACTTCTTTATATACATCGCTAGATGGATCCAGCACTCTGCGTTCGAAAACTGGCGCATTATCTTTCGCTGAAGGTTTTCTAGGTGTTATTGGGCGCCGTGCAGATGATTGCGGACGAGAATTCAACAGCTTTAACTGCTCTGCAAACTTATTGAAGACGATAGAATCTCTTGATTGAACGATAAAGTAAACAGATAGGGGTAAGTTTGGTCGTTGTTCAAGCTCGTAAGCAACAGCTCTCAGTAATGTTTCTGCAACAAAGTTTATGTCACAGCCATGAAAGCCACAACCGACAGCCGGAAATACGATGGATCGAATATTGATCGTCTTTTCTTTAACTATCAGTTGTATAGCTTCTGAAACAATAGTTCGAAACACCCATCTATCAGCAGTTTTAGATAGTTTCGAAGACGGTATAAAGAATATCTTTTTGCACGGTAGGTATCCACTATCGGTACTAAAAGATGTATCTGGTTTAGCTTGTGCCTGATCTGTGTACAGTTTTTTGATAGAATCGCCTGCTTTCTGAAGAACAGAGTCTCTGTAACGAGCGGTTGTTGTCGTCACAACAATGGCATCCATCTGTATGAATAGAAAATGTCAGTTTTCTTAGTCATCGCTCGATATTTTCCTTATAAAGAAGGAATTTTTATTTGATCTTACCTTTTGTTGTGTGATATCGCCTGTACAGACATGGATCGAGCCACCGAAGACTTTAACTTCTACAACAAGACAACGAAATTGATGGCATTACTAAGTGAGTAACGGTCATGTAATGCTTAAAAAGCTGATAGACTCTGCGAGAAAAAAAAAGATATGTATGCGTAGATTTACCTGGCACGTCTTCTATTGAGTTCGGAGTTGCAGCGTGTACTGCGTCTTTCTTACACTAGAAAATGGCAATACCAATGAATAGTTCGTCATCCACAGATCATCGATAGCAAAACAAGTGCTCAAATTTAACCGTATCTTTCTGTATATTCAATTAAATGCTGAAATAGATTCGCAGTATCAATCATTGATATGTTTTCTGACCGCTTGCTATACTTTTTCATAACATCTAGTGATTTTCTATCGAACTATGGATAACAGTACTCACACGGTTTCTTACTCACTCGATGATATTGAAGATCTATCTCAGTACTAAATTGTTCATGACATCGGTTGCATATATGCGTAGAGAAAGCATTTTTGTCTACATCTACTCTATAATGAAAAGAAAATAGTTAACACAAGTTCATATTGAATAGCAAATGTCACACAAACTTTGGTTCACTTCGATGTGAACTATTCTTGTTTCCCATGTTCCAGATAGGACTTGTCTTATCTACGTACAAAGGGTGAAATTGATTAAGTAATATCAGATACTGTTCTATAAGAAAGTGTTCTGAAACATATGAAATTTTCAAAGAATTCTATGTCCAGCAAATCTTACATTCGAAAAAGAAAAATTTCCAACATACAATAAAATGAGTCACCAGATAATGTCACACCTGTTTCATAAGATATATAGAAATTGAAAACTAACGAATGGTAATAGAACCTCATTACGGATATGAGTGTCTATTTCTGCATGTGAACTCAAATATAATTCATATCGTTGATTATTAATATCCAAAAGTTATGGATTTCGTGGAAAAAGAAGCAGACGATACACACCGATGTATTATTATCTACATACGCAAAGAATTTTTCTCTTCTGTCTCTTTCATTGACATAACGACGAATAAAAAAATGCGTTTATACAATGTTATCAAATGTATACGATAGCTTCTCTTGAGTATCAATTGACTTTTGTAATTTATGAGAGTTGAGATAGAGAAAAATACTCGTTCTGAGAAACGTTGTCTTATTTTCGATCGTGGTTTACAAAATAAATTTTTATATCTCATTTTTCCTCATTCTTTCAAGCGAATACTAAGCTGCAGGTTATCCGTATGGAACTCTTTATCATATGACTATCGATTTTGATATGAATGAGCATAGTTTTGTTTGAGAATCAACATATTTCACAACTGATCTGCGTTGATATTGATTTTTAAAAATAAACAAACTATTATGTTACAAACAGCACTGTAAAACTTTAGAAGCGCAACGTGCTGAAAAAAGAGAGAGAGAGAAAAGAAGAGTGTAAATTAGCGTATAAACATAGCTGATGACAAAGTATTTGATGAAGAGTTTCGTACCCCGATAAGTCCGTACGCGCAAATATTTTCATGAATATGGCACTGTAAAAAGACACCGTTCTTCATAGATGTTGATCAATTTCTTTAGTAGTATATCAAAGATGGAAGATTTTATTTGTGAAATTCTTAACCAAGACACGCACTGGCTGATTAGTAAATATCAATAGTAATACGTCACCAAGTAGAGCTATTGATGGTAAGACTTGTAAACATTCGTTTGCAATGTTTGGAATATAAGCATTTTTATCGAATACTTGTATAGTAAAAGAAGGTGTCCATCCCACTACGAACATTATAAAAGTGCCAATAGTTAACTTAACTAAAAAGACATCGCGTTTATGCGATACTTGACCAACTGTACCGTCAACATGTACTCGACGTGCAGAGTTACGCACGAACATAAGAGTGCGAGTATTGCATGCAGTGATGATTATGATTGGTAAGAACAGAATAGTTATCAGAGCATAGTAAGACATAAAAGTTATTTCCTCTGAATTGGAACACATAAGAAAGTCCGTGAACGCGTATGGCAAAGCAAGTAAGAAAGCAGCAATCCATCCTCCGATGATGTAACCCCACAGACATAAATTTGAACGAAATACGCGCTTATGTGCGTAAACAATCGTGAGAAGTCTACTGATGGCGAATACGCAATGCGAATACATCAACTGACACGCGATCATAGTTACCAGATAAGCTGTAGAGTGACAGGATATATTACCGGTTACACCGAATAATTGCTGAGTATTCATCATTACCATAATGGTACTAAATAATACAGTTGTGAGACAAACATTAATCGTGAACCAATTTAATCTGTTTTTACGAAGTGTAGATTCGACGAGAATAAGAGTTGTGTAAGCAATAGAGAAAAAGATTGTGAGAGAAAACATTGCTATTTGAATGATAATAAGGGTGGAGCTATATGGGGACGAATCAAGAGCGGTAGATCCATTCATGTTAGACATGGATATGTCGTCAAGATTATTGTGAGGTTATATCCTGGTTTTATTCGTTGTTGTTACCACGGAGACACGGAAGCTTGACGAACGATAAATGAATCTATTCAATACTTTCATTTCAGAGAGAGAGAGAGAAGTGCCTTCACAAGAAAAAAGATGTCGAAGATCAGTTTTGTATCCGCATGAGTAATACTCCACTTGATTCTAATTATATGTATTATCTAAAATTTTCCAGTTTTTGTTAGAAGAAGAAACTTCGGTAACTAAGACAACATTAATATATGGGTAAATGACAGTTTGAATGACAGCATTAATGCATGTTTCACGCTAGAATAACACGTTTTTCTTCGTAATGAAGGTTATATACTTCTTTTTGCGTATCTTCATACTTATAATCTTAGTCTCCATGAATGATATTTATCAAAGGTCTGTTTGTCACTATTTAGGATTTTTTACTCCTATGCAAATGGTTATCAAAAGCACTACTGTACAACTTATAAAATAAATGAATACATTGTTGGATATGTTTGTATTCCTCGAGATTGTGACAACTGACAAGAATACTTGTTTTCACTAGACTCACTTTATCACTCTCTCATCTACATCTTTATATGGGCAAAATCACGCAAAACAGGGCATTGACCTCTCTCATTTCGCTTTACTTTTTAACGACAGTACCTTTTCTTATAGTATATGAACAAATGTTTGCTCTTTGTGATGATATATAATTAAAATTAACAAATAATTAGCGAATTTCTCTGTAAAGATATTATGGAAAACTTCAGGATAATAAACTCTATGACCCAACCTGCATATATGATAGAATTGTTCGATCCCTCAGCTCCTCAAGCATCAAAACAAAACGTTTTACTTTTTCATAATCATAAGGTATTGAAGAATGATTCATGTTTACATGAATTCGTTTAAACCTTTTTCTCTTCAATCATTTATACTCGGGCACATCACTAACGCTACGGTTTTTACTTATCGCTCCTTCAAACTAGAATCTTTAGAGGTGATCTTTTTCAGGATATACTTAGTAACTTGGCATCCATACACTATAAAAATAAACTCTAAGAGAGTTCATTTGTTTGAGATATACGTGCTGCAATTTGACGAAGTCACGTCGCTATCAAATGATTTTGATCGTTTATAATGAGAGAGATTAATATACGTGAGTGACAATTAATACCGACGGAATAATTTCAGTCTAGATTCACTACATCTGCCTGTATCACGAGACACGTTTACAAGATTTCTTTTCAAAAGAGAGTAGAATTTTTCCATTTGATTTTAAAAGGATTTTCTTTCACATGATAAAGACCCAAGAAAATAGTTTTTTCATTGAGAAGTAAAATATAATGAAAGCGTTCAACTCCACGATCCCTGCTGCCGACGCTAGAGGTGTGGAATATCTGCAAAAAAAAAGAACAAATATAGCGCTGTTGTTCAATGTTTGCTATAGCTATCTGATCAAACAGGATCTTTGCAATTTTGGTCTATAAAGAACAATATACATTAGCTGTTTATACAAACGAATTCTCTAACGTCTTCTGTTCCACTGATTTAATCGAAATTCTCTAATGTGAACTTCATTTACCAAAAATACATTTGATGACGCCGTCGCGTTGAAAAACATCGAGTTGTCGACAAGAATGAATCACTTCACTATTTAAACTTCCTCAATGTGTGCGTTTATTTCTGCTTCTATGCTGTCAATGATTCAATCACCAGTCTTCGGCATGACTAAAAACGTGTAAATACAATAAATGGATTGCAGAAGTAGTAGGCATATAGCTCCTACATTTTTTTCCCATTAGGAACAAACATTAGAACGATCAGATTAAAAAAAAGACGAACGGAAACGTAGGTTTTTCACTTTCTCGTGTGCTCAATCGATGCAGGAGACATTTAAAATCAAGAAAATATTGTACTCTAGTACAACTAAGAAGTTGCACAGAAGGAAACTGATGACTATCTGTATCTGTGCAATGATCAATGTTATATCTATTTAGAGTTTTCGAACAGGATAAATCCATGTTCACTCGGCGTATTTACGATTATAGAAATCAAGAAACAATATGATTCGAATAGTGAGTTGTGTTAAACGAATTAAAATTGTCACCGATCATTAACTCGAATGAACTTCACTACAATGCAAATAACTCTGATGGATGATATCTATTTTCTCGTTCGAAATAAAGCAATACAAACAGATTGATCATGACAAGTAACATTTACAGAGAATTCATCTACGTCTCAATCCAGAAGTAAATTTGCAAATATTTCAATCATAAATCAGATAAAATAAGCAGGAAACTTGGTAACAACTGATAGTTTTTCAAATTTTCAGCATATCGAAAAAAGCATCATAATAAATCCCGTCAACTATCCATATTCAGCATACATCACTAGTTGCCATACGAAATATGAAAATCATTAAAGCTCATCATACAGCAGAATTGATAATGAACAGTTCACAAAATGACAAGAAGCGTTTATCAGCTGAAAGAGATTAGTCAATAGCATGGATTTAAGTTCTTTCGAATAGTGATTTGTTCTCTATTCTTTCACAATAAATGTTTTCTATTATTTTCAGTCAAATGTTGGATTCCATTTAGTACAAAGTATAATTAAATTGGTCAAACCGTTTGATATCTATTAAATTCTCATATGTTTTCGAAGGCAGATCAACGACATGAGATAAGCGGCTGAGCCAACCTCGTCATTGGAGATCACATCGTCTTATTTTCATATGTACTTATTTTGTTATTTGAGGATTATCGATCGTACTTTCATCATTTTTAATCTCATAGGGCGTTGATGTTGTACTTTAATACACAGTAATTCACCTTTGAAAAGATTGATCCGATGAACTTTATAGTGCTCGGATCGATATAGCTAATATGGTAATATCGATTATTTGACTTTAGGGTGTAGTAGTTCTTATATAAGCAGATGGCACAGTAAATCTGGAATGAAAATTGATATTCTTCGAAAAAGTCTCAAAATACAGTGGTATGAAGCATTAAAAAATGATGGCACAATCATGTCAGATCAAAGTTATCAAGCAATGGTGGCGTCTACTGATTATCCTACTCGCACCGGTCGTACTATTACCACTTCCACTCATTATCCAAACAATTGTAAGTTACAAATTCATTAGTTAGAAAAGTGAACAGTATATTTCACGAATTGATTTAGCAAATTCGATGCGCTTATGTAGTATTACTCTTATCAATTTACTGGGTATCTGAAGCAATGCCTTATGCAGTGACTTCCTTGCTTCCGTTATGTTTCTTCCCGATGGCAGGTATTTTACCCAGCGATCGCGTCGGTACAAACTATTTCAAAGTAAATAAACTTCAATTGGACTACAGGAATTCTCTCTTCTATGCTTTTCTTAGGATATCACAATATTATTTGTCGGGAGTATGATGTTAGCTCAAGCAATCGAACAAGTGGGTTTACATCGAAGATTAGCATTATTTCTTCTTAGTGTCATTAGTTCATCTATTAAATGGTTTGGATTAATTACTCTTTTATGGGAGATTATGTTTAATTACCTTTTTGTTCATAGGATTATGGCTGGTTTGATGGGAGTAACTGCCTTTATAAGTATGTGGATCAATAATTCAGCTGCAACAAGCATTATGATACCAGCAGCGATTGCTATCGTCGAAGAACTTCAAAAGCATCATAGTACAGCTCAACAGAAAGTTACCAATCAAACTGATGAAGTAGGAGACATAAAACGCGAGAATATTCCACCCATAGAAGTGACCGGTGCGAACTTTTCACCGTTTCTGCTCTAAATAACAGTTGTTGTCTTTGTTTTCATTATTAGTTGCCTTTGATGATTCGTGCTATATGAATGCAGAGAAGTCGGAGCATTTGGATACTGAAGAAACCGTTACCATTGATATGAATAATCAAATAGTTGTGTAAGTTGTGAATCTATCCATCTGAACTCTCACCCTCAAGATTTTCTTAGTGACGACACTCAAAAACATTATCAGCAACTTAAAACTGGTAATCTTGATATGTAAATTGGCGTGGTGATATACGATTGTATGTTCGCAGGTTTTCTCATTGCTGTAGCGTATAGCGCAGGTATTGGTGGTCTCGCAACACTAGTTGGAACTGGTCCGAACATTTTTATCAAAGGATTCACTGACGAGTAACTTGATTTGATTCACATGACGGGAAACTACGACGTTCTTTTGAGCTAGATTTTACAGTAAAGGTCAACACGCATTCGAAATAACTTTTACCAATTTCCTTCTATTTGCTCTACCCACTGGTATCATCATGCTTTTATGTTGTTGGTTATGGTTGCAATTAATATACAATCGTCGAGAGTAAGTCTATATCGCAAAAGACGCGATCATCATAGATTTGTTTAGATTGCTCTTTTGGCTGAAAAAAGATCGAAAAGCTATCGAATCTCAACATCATTTGCGATCTGTACTTAAAAAACAGTATGCAGAGCTGGGGAGTTTTAATTGGCGTGAATACATAATAACTATTTTATTCGTTTCAATGGTGGCACTATGGGTAACAAGAGATTTTTCAAGTTATTCTGGATGGAAGGTCATCTTTCGAAAAGAGTAGAAGTTTTACTTTGTCTAGAAAATCATTCTAAAGCCGAATTTTATTTAGTTATGTTACAGATGGAACAATTGCAGTGCTAATTGGTACATTACCTCTTATTTTACCAGACAAAAACCCATTTCACAGTACGTGACGATTCAAATCAAAGAAGAATATTTTATCTAAAGAAGTTTTGCAGAAGATTGGCAATACCATCCAATACTTCGATGGGAGCAAATATGTAAAACATTTCCATGGGGTGTATTTATGCTACAGGGCGCTGGTTTAGCCATTGCGGATGGTTTTAAAGTAAAGAGAATGTACAAAATTGCATTTTGACCTATCATCTAACTTCTAGGCATCAGATTTGTCATCGATGTTGGCATCATTTCTTCAGTTTGTTGTCGGAGCATCTGATATAACTGTGATCTTTGTGACAATTTTAATAAGTGCAATATTTACTGAATTTACAAGTAATCTCACATGTGCGAGTATTTTATTTCCGATACTCGATAGTGTCGTAAGTTACGCTTCTGTTCACATACTTTTGAACATCTTGATTTTATTGAATAGGCAAATACAGCGAATATCCATGCAGCACGTCTTATTTTACCATCTTGCATGGCGGTTTCTCTTTCTTTTATGTTACCAATCGGTACGCCTTTCATACATAGGAATTTTTGGCTATGACCTTCTTCATTTTTAGCTACTCCACCTAATGCAATGATATTTTCAAGTGGTAGCGTAAGAATGATCGATTTAATTAAAGTTGGATTCGGTATGAAAATAATTGGTATCATCATAATTCTCTTTTCGTCGATGATTTTGTTACCTCCTATCTTTCACATTCAACAGTTGGTACCAAATCTAAATGAAACATCCTTATTCAATGACACAAATCGTCAATGATTTGGAATCTTTTTCCTGTTTTATAAGTAAAACAAATATTCATCAGTAACTTTCGCTACTAGTGCTACAACACCTCAGGCGAAACAAAACATATTTTTTGAAATAAACAATAACCATCAACTCGTCATGTATTGTTATTCGACTAATTAATCATTTAAATGGAAAGTCACATAGTCCGAAGAAATTCTCCTCTCTACTATCATTCGAATTTGCGGCTTTTAATAGATGTTATTCTGTTTTTTTTCTATCTTACGCTCGATAATATCTACAAATAATATATCTTATTTTTTCCGTTTTGTCAATCGAGAGAAACAAAAAACTACCGCAAATAACTTTAGAGGTTTTACAATCCTCAATGTATTCCGTTTCCTTAGTGAGATATACAATGACCTATTGGATGCATATTGCTGTTCTGTATCCAACGGTATCTTATATTAATGTTTTGTTATTTCTATTATACGAATATCGGAGTATACAGAACGATAGAATCAAGAGAAAAAAACTCGTACATATGTTCTTTTTTTCTTTCTTTATGATAAGATATTTTCCTCTGACGTCGTCTGAGTTCTAATGGATTTGGCGACGATAATTGTATTCAGTTAGGACGAAGAAAAAGGAAATCTATCATTTTCCTTCGTCATTTATTCTGATACGCAAAAAGAAGCAGCAAAACACAAGTTTTACATCACGCGCAACTCTCCAATCATGCCAGGAGCTTCGCGACGAGTCCGCCGTTTAGAAAAAGATGCTATTTTACGTGTAAAAGTAAGTGTTCTCTCTTCTGATTAGTACAATTATGTGATTGGAAAAACTTACATAGAACACTGAGTATACACGCGAACAATCGGATAGTTACATAGCAAGTTTAAATTTGAACTATGATGAAGATAATACCGAACGTCATCTACGACATGTTTCAACAAGACCGATTCGTCAAATTCAACGAGAAGTTGACTATCCTGTTGAAACTTTAGACAAAATTACCGAACGCATTCAACAAGAGATCAAAAGAAGACAAATGTCTGCACCAGCTAGTAAAATTTTGTTTTCTCTTATACACAAATATTATTCGAATGTTTTTCAGATGCATCTCATTCATCAGTTGGAACTGATCGCGCAAGTCGTGATAGTGGAAGTGCAGGAAAATACACAAGCAGCAAATACCCTAGCAGCAACAAACTCAACTAAAGCATCAAACGATGTCGATCATAGAACAATGTGAAATATCATTGGCCTTCAATACTTTTAGTAGAAATATATATGATTGAAATATATTCGAAAAGCACAAATGATGTTTATTTATATACAGAATACTTTTGTTTTATCAAAGTATACAAAGGATCTAGTGGATAGTGTAGAAATACTGTACTATTGATTTATTTTCATTCTTTCGTCAGCTGTTTGTTAGATTACACCTGAGTGATTTGTATAATTGACTTTCTAACATTGTCTTGATTGCTAATTACAACTCGGAAACGATCGATTATCATACCACATACATAAGCATGGAAAATATGTGGTTTTCATCAATGAAAAGATCCATGTATGATCTTGGATCTTATCAGAAAAGAGATATCATAGTCGATGTAACACAATTCTGTCATTCATATCTTAATTTGAACAAAAAGCATTTCATGGTCATGCGTTAATACACTGTATATGATCAGCTTAGACTAATTTGTATGTATATTATGAAATACGATCTTTATTAAGATAAAAACTATTGAGTACATGAGAGAGTTACTGACTACATTGATATTCTTTCTTCTCCTTCAGCTTCTGTTTCTTTAACCTTTACAAATATGCTTTTGAAGTTTTTTTTTCTCCTATCAACATGGATTTTATCAGAATATACAAAGCAAGGAAGCGTAACATGATTTTTCTCGCTTTTATCGGTTGATAAAAAACATTTAACGATCTGCTTCCAGATATTCTTACTATTAGAAACACTAAATCTGTAATTGAATAATATTGGATAGAACGCAATTGATACATAACTTTATTTTTGGTAATTGAATGTTCTTTAACGACAAACAAGATTTCTTATCGAACGAAGAGACATTTTCAAGATGTATTAAATATGTACGCATTCATCCGCACGCTTTTTTCTCCGTATAAATAAAAGTTCTACAAAGCTACTCACAATTCCTGGTAAAAGCAATGTGCGCTCTGTTAATATCAACTGTATATATGAAGACATGTATGTATCATTATCGAGTTAGAGATCAGACATGTCGTTTTAGGTTTTATCTTAAGAAGAAAGAATAACGAATTTGTAATCATATATGAAGAATTTTCTCTTCGAAACAATTTTTGTTTTCCAACAAACATTTTTGTCAGTCTAGACTTGGACGTGTGACAGTCAGAGAGAAAGTTTCACACGCAAGATTGCAATGAAATGGATCATCTGGGAGAGAAAAGTATTCTCAAGCTTGTTCATTTTGTTTCTCTTCATGCGTGTTATTCGTATTGACATATTCTTTTGAGCACGACACGTCGAATAGCTTGACTCATATCGAGACACAATGAGAAATCTGATTTTGGTAGAATGTTTAGTTAGAAAATAATGAGAAATGGAAGTCATATTGCACAAATGCCTTGTATATATGAGAAAATTATCACATAAGTATTTATTGGTGAAAGTTGCTGAAAGTGATTGATAATATTCTTCGCCATTAGCAGATAAACAAATTGATAATTGAAGATTTTATACAACAGGTCCAAACGAGTTATTTATAACTCGAACTGTAAACAGAAGTATAGAGATGCGAAATCTGTTAAATGAAGATTTATTAAGAGAGATGGAAGTAGATTTCTTTTTCTCCGAGTCATAAATGTAGAAAAACAAGCTTTGTCGAGGGAGAAAACTTTTTTTTGTTAATATGATACGTATATATATATTGCTTATAGAATGCATTGTATCCCATATGTTTGACATTTGATTTCTCGAATGCTCGTCACGATAATCAACAAATAACAAGTGAGATATGTATTGTAACCTTCAGTGATCTATTATTTCATCGAGACGATACCGAAATTACAACAAGAAGATCCTTAAACAGTAAGTGCATTTCTCTTCTTTTTCTTCTTATGTATTGGATAAGCGAGAGCCGGAAGACGATCGTGATGCTTTTTTTTCGAAGACAAACACCGAAAATGTCCTTTATCGATCATTTATTTAAATTAGTATTAAGTTGACCTTCGTGTAAGTCAGACTCTCTCTCTTCGTCTTACAAATCGATTCGTTTTCTTTCGTGAAAAAACGTAGAAATTGATTGATTTGTTCTTCGAGCAAACGATCGGTTTGTTTTATTTAACTAATAGATAATCAAACATCTCTACAACAATTTTCTTCTAAGTAAGGAATGATTAATTAACTTTATTCGGTTCTTGTTCTACTTTGATGACAAGATGTACGATCAAATATTGTTGCAGATGGCGTTTTCAATGGATCATTACAAATCGACTCATTTAAATATTCATTAGTATTCAACAACATATTCCGAATAAATCAAACCAACTATCCACAGTATATCAACGTTTAATTTCTGTTCTTCTCTTGATGAATATGTATTTAACAGTTAAAACATATTCATCTTATCATTCGTTAAGAATTTCAGACAAATATCGATAATCGTAATTGTGAGAAAGAACATTCCGTGCAGAATCATATACGTCAGAAGGTTCTCACAGGTGAAAACTTTCTCATGAATATTCGACTTATTGTCTTTTCTTGTCATGTGTAAATGCTTACTTTTTCGATTGATATTTTCGTCTGGTAGAACACAATTTTTCTCTCTTTTAAGATGATAACACGTCATATGTGCCATCCTTCATTAACCGCACAGTATGTATAAGTAAAAAAAGAAAAGAAAATCACGTACATTATTTGTTTTAAGGTTAAAGATAAATGAATAAACGAAACTGCTATTAGATCATATCTCTCAAATCAATTTTCTGCCGGAGAGTCATTAGTTTTGACGATAGAGAGATGTCGAAGTGATTTATTGGACATACGAAAAATTGTTTGATGATTGTGCACTTGAGCAAAGTTCGTGACAAGATAATATCAATCCAAAGAAATCTTCTGATGATTAACTTTCAAGAATAATCTTTTATTAACGTAATTAATAAACAGGAAACTTTTATGAGTATTAATAAAAAAGTCTTTCTTTTCTTTTTTTGATTGTTTTGCAGTATGACGAAGACTTGCGTATCGAGTCGGATTTTTTACCTTGAAACGAAGAACAATATCGCAATGACGATGCGTAAGAATGCGAGAGGAGGAGAAGAAAAAAAGAAACGAAGAAATCGTCATAGTTCGTATTCTAATAAAATATAGATTGTCAGTAGCACCTGTTTAATAATCCGCTCAGTTACATAGTACGTTGCTTTTTCTTATTGTTTTAGTCTTATTGATTGACAGTATCTGGTTACTCGGGTGTTTTTTCCCAAATCCTTCGAGCGTCTTTCAGATCTTCTCTTATCAGAACTATGGCATCTTCAAGTGGTGCTGGGAGTGGAAATGAAAGAAAATTGATTCGTATGATAAAAACATTGTTTTATGTGATACTATGTTGAGAATTATTTGATTTTACTTTGAAGGTGTTCCATCAACTGATGCACATGCGAGATTTAATCTTTCACCTGTTCCAAGTGTTGAAGATGATGAAATTGAGAGTATCAATCGTCGAAATTATCCTGAAACTGATCAGGATGATAGTGGAGAAGAAGTGGATCTTACAGGTGGTGCATATGATAGTACAACTACTGTGACTATGTTCGATCATAATCATGATGTGACAAGTTCACTTCGTGTACAAGGACATGGTGGTTTAGGTAAGATGATGAATTTATTTTCTTTAATGTTGTGTCAACAATATTCGTTTAGTCACTGACGTTGCTTATGTTGTTCATAAACATTATGAAAACTTCCAAACTATTGATTGGTTAAAAGATTTAATGCGTAGTCGTATTCGTCATCGAAATTTACGCTCGCAACGAAGAAAAAGTTGGAGACAACGATTCACATTTTTGTTCGATACATGGAGTGGATGGATATGTGTTCTTTTAGTTGGCATATTAGCCGGTAAATTGATCAATGGAAGCTCAGCATTTCGTTCTTCTTCTTTGGGAATAGGTTTTGTCGCTGGTTTCGTAGATATTGGTGCTAAATGGATGAGCCATTGGAGATCCGGTGTTTGTACACCAGCATTCTGGCTCAACCGAGAACAATGCTGTTGGGCTTCGTCAAAAGTCGAATTCGATGATGTTCATAACGAAATATGTGATAATGTGAGTGATGAACAATGAATGTGAGAGATCGATGAGAATAAATTTTAGTGGAAATCATGGTCACATATATTTGGTTTTACAGAAACGGCAGTTACTGCTTGGTTTTTTCGTTATTTTATGTTTATATTTTGGTCTGTAATATATTCTACTTTTATTGTTATACTTGTTGTTGGTTCTGCTCCGTATGCAAGTGGATCAGGTAAGGAAATTTGTGGAGAATGACAGATACAATTCATGTTGATTATATTTCAAAGGTATACCGGAGATTAAAACAATTCTGTCGGGTTTTATTATGTATGGTTATTTGGGTAAATGGACTTTTTTCATAAAAAGTATCGGAATGATTTTTGCGACAAGTGCTGGTCTTATTGTTGGTAAAGAAGGTCCATTTGTACATATTTCTTGTTGTTGTGGAAATATCTTTTCAAGTAATTTTTCAACATGAAAAATCAAATATTTGTTTATGCTTTTGACTACTTGAATTTTAGAACTTTTCCCAAAATATGGCAATAACGAAGCACGAAAACGTGAAATTCTATCAGCAGCTGCAGCTACTGGTGTTTCAGTTGCTTTCGGTGCACCTATCGGTGGTATTCTATTTAGTTTAGAAGAGATTAGTTACTATTTTCCATACAAAACTCTTTGGCGAACATTTCTTTGCTGTATGGTCGGCGCACTTGTCGTTCGAATAATAAATCCATATGGAAACGGGCATGAAATTCAATTTCCTGTTGAGTATAATGTTCCCTGGGCAACATTTGAAGTTATTCCATTTATTGGTCTTGGCGCATTGGGAGGTTTGTGGGGAACATTATTTATCAAGACAAATATTCGTTGGTTAAAATATAAGAAAACTAGTCGAATCGGAAGATATCCACGTGCCGAAGTGATCATTTTGACGTTAATCACTGCTTTTATCTGTTNTCGAAATTGAATCGATTAGAACAACAATTCGCGACTGATTTAGCGAATTTGAAGATCGCTGATCCAGCGAAATTATCAGAGAAAATTGCGAAATCTGAACAGCGTATCAAAGAATTCGAAGAAGAAGACAGAATTGGTGATGTAGAAAGAGAAAAGAAATATCTGAACGAGTACAAAAGATTACAGAAGCTTTTTGAAGAAATTTCTCAGCTGAAATTGAATAGTAACGAATTAGAAGGAGGCGAAGATTTACAAAAGAAATTAAACGACGGGCTGTCAAAATATAAAATTTCGAATGTCGGAGATTTACCTGAAAGAATTCATCGATGCGAACAACGCATCAAAGATTATCAGGAAGAAGGTCGCTCAGAAGAAGCAGAAAATGAAAATAATCGTCTAGCTGAACTAAAGACACTTCAGAAATTCGCTAATGACTTGAACAAGTCGAAAGAGGAAGAAACAGATGAATCTAAACTTCGCAAATTAGAAGAGAAATTAGCGAAAGGCTTAGCGCAATTGAAAGTACCGAATATTTCAGCTTTAATAGAAAAAATTCAACGTTCGAAGGAACGAATTAGTGAATTTGAAGAAGAAGATCGAATTGATGAAGTAGAAATAGAAAAAGTATATTTAAAAAATTTTGAAGATTTAAATCAATTGGCTGATGAAATCACGAATTTGAAATCAAATTCGTCGAAAAAACCGGTAGATGATATGCCAAAACCGAGTCCAGTTACTCCCATCGTTGAAAATATTCCTACGCCGACGACTGAACAAAGCGTTGAGAAACAGAGATTCAATAGTCACGATATGTATCCGTGCGCAGAAAAAACTGTTGTGGAATTTTTGGAATATTTCCAAGAAAAACATCTTGAAGGTGCTCATGTTAAACTTGATCGAAAATTCATCAATGAAAGGTTCAAACAATTACAGAAGCAGATTGAGAGACAAGAACTCTTTTTCAAGAAAATTCAGGAGAATTTACAAGATTTAGATCGTTATCTTTCGAGCGAAAATATTCCATCGATTTTACGTTGTTCATCAGAACTTTTATCGAGAATTCGACCGTTAGATGTACCGGAAATTGAACGACTTGTGAAAAAAGCGAAAGATGCCGCGAAATTCATTGCAGGAAAAGAAATTATTCTTTTAATTGGAGAAACAGGAACAGGAAAATCGACAACGATTCAATTTCTCAGTGGAGCAAAAATGAAAAAGACGAAAGTTGAAGTTGAACCAGGAAGATTCTCAGAACATATTACCATTGATGGACCGATCAAGAACCATGACTTAATAAATGTCACAAATAGTGCGTTGAGTAAATCAGAAACACGATACATTGCACCAGTATCCATTCCATTACGAGATATTTGCGGTTCACATGAATCCGGAGAAATCATTCTATGTGATGCACCAGGTTTTGGTGATACAGCTGGTGCAGAAGTTGATATTGCCAATGGAGTTGGAGTTATTGAAGCTTTGAAAGGTTGTAAAACTGTGAAAATTCTTGCTCTTTCAAGTTACAAAAGTCTAGGAGATCGAGGACAAGGAATTCAGAAACTCGCGCATCTTTTGATTAATATGATTCAAGATATTCAAGAAAGATTAGGCGCTATTTGTTATGCATTCACAAAATATCCATCGTCAATGGACATTAACGCTTTGTTAACTGATATCAAAACATCAAAAGTTGATAAAGATCCGTTGTTACAATCAGATACCACATTCATAGCAGTTTTAAAGGATATGATTAATAAAACACGAGTTGATGCGGAAATCATCGACCCTCTTTCGGGAGATCCTAAATCTTTGATTGAAAAATTACAAAAGTTACGTGGAATAAAACATCCGGATGAAGTTTTTCGATTTTCTATCAGTACCGAAACTCAATCTTGTATTTCGAATCAAGTTCAACAAGATAATTCGAACATCAAATGTGCATTGAAACATCGAGATATCGATCTCGTTTTACATTATTTAGATAAGTTAAAAAACTTGAAAGATTTAATTGATTTAAGTACAATTAGAGATTCGTATGAAGATGCGATTCGATCGGTTAAAGAAACCTTAACAAATTTTTGCAGTGAAAGAACGAAAACTTTTCATCGTTCATTGACAAGTCAAGATGGATTGAATATTGAAGATATTCAAGAATATAAATATTCGATTGAATTTATTCAAAAATGTCAAAAACTACAAAAACATTTCGACGAAGAAATATTTTCATCAGAATTATTCGTACAAAACATGATTAATGAAATTCAAGAACGAAAGAANAAAACTTTTCATCGTTCATTGGTAAGTCAAGACGGGATGAAGGATGAAGATATTCAAGAATATAAATATTCGATTGAATTTATTCAAAAATGTCAAAAACTACAAAAACATTTCGACGAAGAAATATTTTCATCAGAATTATTCGTACAAAACATGATTAATGAAATTCAAGAACGAAAGAAAGTTCTTCTCGAAGAACAACTATTAAGTCATCTCATTGGAATTTTCTTTGACAATGTTTTTCTTTTGAAAAATTCCTTCGAACAAATTCAGCCATTGTACAAACAAATTTGTGAATATTTTCAAGAACAATTTCAAAAACTCACAAATACAACAGACGAACTCATCAAAGCAAATCAATTTGATCAAATCGCTAATATGGTTTTACAAATCACAAAATGTCTTCCGACTTTGAACAAACATTTAAATGGTTTAGTAGAAGAGAAATATCGTCAGACAATTCAACTACTTGTCGAATCTTTGAAAAATATTCTTCAGAAATGTCAGTTAGTTTTAGCTAAACCGAGATTAATTGAAAATGAACTTGAACTTGTGAAAAATTCAGTTGTGACATTAGGATTAGCGAAAGAAAATGCTGCGCTACAGGATCGTCTTTCGACTTATAATGAAATGTTTAAGAAGAGTGAAAATCTTAATGGAATTTATAATTCGTTGATTGAGAAAATTGTGGAATATTTTACTGAGATAAATAATCGAATAGATCAATTATTTAAAAATCATGGTGATCGCGCGCTTGAAGATGCTGAGAGTCTAATTAGTGATCTGGATGCTATTCGAACAATTCCAGAAATTGACTCGAAAACTGCGGGAATGTATTATCGAACAGCTGATTTTGTTCGTTCACAAATGAATCAAATTCAACGAGAAGTTGAAGATTTATTAAACTCATTCGAATCACAAAAAGAGAAACCAGACTATCGTAAAATCGCTCGTTTATTATCGCGAATGAACAATGCCAAATGGATGAATCGAATCAGTCCAGGGTCATATGATCGAGCAAGAAAACGAATCACTGATGAATTAACTGAATATTTTCACGATTTAGAAGATCGTTTGATGAAATTAGATTTGACGATGAAACATCCAGAAAATATTCCCATCGCGCAGGAAATCTTTGATAAACTTGATTCTCTCAGTATTCTCGATCGAATTCTACCCGAATTGAAGAATTCCAAGGATTCGATGATTCAACGTTTTCTTGAAAGCGTTCAAAAAAACTTCGATCAAATGCAAAAGATCTTTCAATTACAAGATAGAAATATCTATGAAGCCAAACAGGAATTAATTCGACTTGAACAAATCAAACAAGATTGTGAAGATTTACATCCAGCAAATGTCTTTCTACGTCAAAAAAACTTCAACGATTTGAACAAATTAAAGGAAGAAATTCAAGAACTCGAAAAGAAACGAGACAAAGAAATCCAACGTCAAAATGAAAGAAAAGCGAATCTCGAAGGCGAACTAAAAAAATGCAACGAAGAAGAGAAAAATGAAATTGAGAAACCACTTTCAGTTCAAGTAGATATTATCCAAGACTTAGAAAACAAATATCAAAATCTGTTAACACCTCTTCTTTCAATCAAAACTCACTATGAATCACTGATGACAGAACATAATTTGACCACAGATGAACAGTTGAAATATCTACAAAGAAAAAACTTCGCAAATCTTCAAACATTGAATCAAACCATCGATGAAAAGAAAAAATTCGTCAGTCAACATCAAAGTGATCAACAAACATTTCACTTCGATGTTCATTTCGATGCAGCAACAGCTGATATCGCTTTAGTTTATACCCTCAACTGTGAAAATATCGGAAATATCTGTTTTAAACAAATGGCGTCTGAAACTCATCGAATTTTACTAAAATATATCATTGAATACGGAATCTATCTTCAGAAAGAGATTGAAAATATCTTCAAATCCATCTTAGAAAATAATTCACATGATTCGGAAAAATTAGAAACACGCTTAGACGAGTTAGTTGCGTTAGGTGGATATAAAAATGTATTTGAATCGATTGAAGGAAATAAAAAAGTTGAATATTGGAGAAGAAAATTTGGAGAACAATATCAAATTAGTTTCACTCGAATTGAAAATTATAAAACGTCGGGAAGTTATGAAGATTTACATAAGGAGTTAATCGTTGTCCAACATTTAAGTCGAGTGGATAACTTTTGTAGTGGAAAGTTTTTAACACAAGGTTTCGGTGCTTTGTATCGAACTAATCAAATTGAAACGTCGAAACAATCCAAGGAAACTTATGAGAACGTTTTGCAATTTATCAAAGATAAAAATTATGCGGGTATTGACAATATCATGGATGAGTTTGATGAGAAAACAGCCAATCCAAGAAATATGTGTGCGATTAAACGGGATCTCCAACGTTCTATGGATGATTTAATGAAAAGCACACTGAAAATTGCCAACACTCTCAATGTTAGTAATGATTTTGAAACGATGACTCAGTGTCAAATTGAAAGTATGATTGCGAATTTTGAAAAATTGCGTACTGTTCGAAGATCAAAATTGTTAACATTGATTGATGGTGAAGAAACGAAAACAGATTTGAACGAATTCGAAAAGAAATTAACTGACTGTTTATCAANGTCTGATTGGAATTATAACAGAACAAATCGCATTTCAAAATCAGAATTTAGCTCTTCTTCGACGTGAATGCGGAGTATCAAATGAACATTGTGTTACACCTGGACTCTATGCGGTCGTCGGTGCATGTGCTTTTCTAGGTGGAGTCAGTCGAATGACTGTTTCTCTTGTTGTCATTATGAGTGAAGTAACAGGTGGTTTATCTTATATTGTTCCATTGATGGTTACAGCTCTAACAGCAAAATGGGTTGGAGATGCATTCGGAGAAGGAATTTATGAAGAAAACGTTAAATTAAGTGGTTATCCGTTCTTAGGTAAAACAAATGAATGAAAGAAAGAAAGAAGAATTTTGCATGAACGTTCTTTAATTTAGAAAATCGCGAAAGTTTTCGTTTTTCTCTCAAAGCCGGTGAAGCAATACGTGCAACTCGTTCCGGCGAGAATCCTCCTTTAGCATGTATTTATCAAGATGGTATGACCATTGCTCAGATCGATACATTAGTCCGTCATCAACCTCATTCGGTCTACCCAGTTGTTATCAGTGCAGATTTTCCCTGCATTGTCGGTCAAGTGCAACGAAGAGATCTTTTAGTTGTACTCAAATCACGAAAGATACAGTTGGAATATGAAAAACCAAAGTCTGGATCGTTGAATCGAAAAATGTCAGTCGTTTCAATGTCGAATTTGTTGAATAAATCTGGTCAAGCAGCGTCACTTGGACGACGACGGGCATCCATTGCTTTGCAAGCATCGAAAATCTTACAGTTACATAAATTAGTTGATCGAGCACCAATTATCGTTACAGATCAAACACCAATGGAAGCAGTTGTCGATATGTTTAGGAAATTGGGATGCCGACAAATCTTTGTCACTAAGAATGGGTAAATTTTCAAAGGAAAAATAAGAAGAAAATACGAATATGTTTTATTCTAGTCGTCTGCAAGGTATCTTAACTCGAAAAGATATTATTCGGTTGATGCATGATGCAAATGTATCGGGTAAATTTGATGATTAAACTTTTATGTCAATTTCTAGGAAAATACATGTAACTTTACACGATCTTGTAAAGAGTATTTCGAAAATAAAGTTTCTATTTTATTGTTTTAACATTCATTAACTGTAAGGAACAAATTGTAATTCACATCAAGATCTCGCACTATAATGTATAATTGAAATTGTTTTTTTGTCGAGATGTACCGCCTTTATCACTTGTTATGATTTTTAATGGCTATTTATCCGAACATACAAATAGTTCTTTCATATTTTCTTCGCTCAACTTCTCCGTGGTATTTCAACAACTTGTTTATTTACTGTGTTAATCACTGATTAATATTGCTTTACGAATTCATGATATGTCAAGTTCGTTTATTGTTTCCATTTATTCAATTTTCATTGTGTATATTGAATAGTAATCGGAATAATTGCTCTATATGTTGACATTAGACAATTTCCATTGACTAAAATCATCCGGAGGAAATCAGTTGACTTTTAAAGATGAATAATTCCCTATCCCATAGTAACGGGTAGAAAATCTTTACTTGAAGTAACTTTTTCGTATTCATCGATCATTATCTCATATATTTGAATTCCATGATCGATGTGTAATACATTATTAGAAAACAAGAACTATTCATTATAACAATTGAAAAGGTCGAATGAATTCACACCATCCTATTTATTCACATAATATATCAACCATTTGATTCATCTCTAGAATGGAACAGTAATCAACTTATCGACCTCTGAAATCACAATTTCCGAAGGAACAAAATTTCATTGGCAAATAATTAATTCTTTACAAAGTATTTGTACTCAAATTCGGCATCATCAATTCGTGTATATCGATTAAGAAAAGTCGAGAGAGATTGTCCACATCGTGCGTCTAATGCGCATATTTCGTTGAATTGGTTGATGCTTCTGTATTGGTTTTGTTAAAAATACAAACTTTTATTCATTAATATGAATTATGCATATTTTGATTAATTAAGGTGGCTGACAAATCGAGACTTTTATTGTCACGTTAAGCATTAGATTTCAGATAGGACGTCATCTCGTGTCTGTGGAGATACACAAATCAGGCCAAAATAAATATTATGTTCTTGTCTTGTTGATTTTATTGCCTGAATCGAATGAGTAAAGGCTTGACATTGCTATATGTGACTGTATAATACTTTGCCATGTAATTATCATTTTTCTTTATGATGCATGACTCAAAATGGGAAAGTGAGGAATGGAATCGACAGAGCTCGTCGAGATCTACTTGGAAATCATGTGTTTTCAGTTGAAAAAACTCGAATCCTATACTAAGACATCCTATGTACGTTTTATTTAACTTAAAAATGGATAAATATAAGGGTAAAATCGTTGCAAAACGAAGAAAAACTGCAAGGAAATCAAAAATTAGTGTGATATTTTGTCTTTTTCAATATAAGAAACATTGAGTATATTCAAATGAAATGATGATAATATCGAGAAATTGATGATTAAATCTTGGTAAAAATAATTCGAAGAAGCCTAATCGAAATCGGATATGCGAACTTCTTTTCTAATCAGTTGATTAATTTCTTCAATATCAGATTGAAAAAAAGTTTGCAGATCGTCTGGCAAAGAATGATAAGCATCTCTAATCAATTGCATTTTACTTGATCGATTCAAAACTCGGTTGTCTTTGACATTGTTAATTTCCGATAAGAAATTCGTTCGAATTTTCTCCAAAATCTTTCGATAAACATCAGAATATTTTGTATAACCATTCGATGAAACAACTTCCAATTGTTGACAAAGATATTTTGGTGAATCGTTCAGATATTTATTCAAATCGGCAAAATCATATTGTTCAAGAATTTCTTTGGGTAATTGAGAAATTCTTGTCTTCATTTCATTGATTTGATGTTCGGTTGATTTAAATGAAAAATAATCTTGAAATTGATTTAAGAAATAATTCACATATTCGATTGTTTTTTCGATGAAAACAAAATCATTTTGTTTGAAATAATTCTCAATTGATTGAAGAAGATTTACAAGTTTTTTTCTTAAAATTTCTTCAATTTCATTGGATAAATTTTCCAATGAAATTTTCAGAGGTTTTTCAATAAAATTCAAAATGTTCGTTTGTCGACGAACAATTCGCAGTTGATCAAGATTTGCTACGAGTTTCCGAAAAAGATTTTCATTTTCTTGTTTATATTGAAGATTTTCGTGAAGCGAATTGGCAAATTGTTTCGTATTCTTGATCAAAAGTTCGAGATTGGTTTCCAAGTTCGTTTTCAGATGCGAAACAAATCTCTTATTGGCGAAGACTTCGATCATGTATGAAAGTTTCGAGTTAATCAAAGGAAAATCGTGTTTGGAAATTGAATCTAAGACTAATTGATAGAATTCTTTGGAGATTTGACGAAAATCTTCTTGGTATTTTCGAAAAGATTTTTCAAATCGATCATTTTCGTTCAATTCGATGAAAAATTCATCTAAACAAATGAACGATTGAAGATGAAATAATTTGTCTTTGAAATCTTCATAATTCTCATTGATTTTATCTTCTTCAATTTCATTGATAATCGAATGATGAAAATTCACGAATTTCTTTTGAAAAGATTTCAATTTCTTTTCTCCATTCGAATATTTGAAAAGAATTTCAAATTTCTTCAATGAAAGTAAACCGAATAAATATTTTTGAAAGTTTTCTTTCAAAGATTCATTTGTTCTTGATTTGATTAAATAATTAAAATGTCGTTCGATTTCTTTTTCGACAAAATTCACATATTCACGAAGATAAGCTTTCAAACCTTCATTCATCTCATTCGCTAATTTTCGAATAGATGGATCGATGAAATCGTCGAATTGATTAAGATAAATGAAGATGAAATTCATCTCCGATGCATCAAATTCATCGTGAAAATAAAAATATTGTTTCAATCGAATAAAATCATTAAGATCGTTGGTAATTTCTTCGATTTTCTTTAACAAATCTTCATAATTCTCAAAGGAATTTTCAATGAGAAAGAGATTTCCTTTGTTAATATCTTCCTGATGTTCTTCAATTAGTTTTGAATAATGACTTTGAATGGACTGAAGATTTGTTAAATTTCTCTGGAGATTATTTTCATTTGTCAGATGACTTTGATGAATTTTCTCTAAATCGTTTTGACACTTTTCCATTTTGTCTTTAACTTGATTAATATCCGAACATCCATTTTGTTTTAAAATTTCGTTTTGTTGCAATGGATTTGTTAGCTTATTAAAAATTTTTCCGAAGATCTTTTTCGAGACGTTGAAAAGAATTGATTTTCCATACGATTGAATAATTAATTCAAGTTCATTAATTTGCTTGTCTAATTGATTTTTCTCACAAAGATATTCTTCATTTTGTTTTTCAAATTCTTTTTCACTTCGTTCAATTTCATTTTTCACTTGATCAATGTTCGAATAGCCCAATTCTTTCAAATAAACAATCGACGGACAGAAACTTTCATATTGTTGTTGCAACTCTTTCAAATGGTTCAATTCAGCTCTTAGATTGTCAACTTTTCTCTCTTGTAAATTGAATTTCTGTGGAATTGAGTCGAAAATTGCTTTGATTGATTCGTACAATTCGTTGTTGATTCGTTCTTCACAGATTTTAAGCTGAGGAAGAAAACGATGAAGATCTTTCAACGAATAGAGCTTTTGAAGAATTTCATTGGCTAAACGAACGTTGTCCGGGTGGTGAAAATCGAGATTTAGCTTTTTTAGTTTCCATTCCAAGGTTTCCATCTGTTCGAAAAATTCCTTTTGAATGTCTTCGAGAATTTTCTCGACAAGTTTCGGAGAGAATTCATCAATCCATTGGAATTGTTTCAGTTGTGATAATAAATTGGTGAGTTTGCGGATTTGATTGGATTTGGGAGAAACATCGAGCTCGTGAATAAGTTCTTGGATTTCTCCTCGTAGTTTTCGAAGGAAAACACAAATTGAATCGATCATTCCGTAGAAACTTCGATTTGTCCGTTCTTCAATGTCAGACAATGTTCGGATTAATCGAAATTGTTCAATTAAGTGCTGAATCAAATTGAAACCGTGTTTATCTAAGTGTTCTTTGACTTTCAAAGGAATTTCTTCGGTAAATTTGAGCAAATTTCCCATAAATTCGCTGAAAATGTCATTGAAACTTATGTTCAAATGTTTTTCGAATAATTTTGTCTCTTTTGCAGATTTTAATGCCGATAAATCATTTTCAATTGATTTCAGATCATTTTCATTTAGATTTATTTTAAATAAAACTGATTTCGATCGATCGGAAATCTTTTGAAAATGTTGAAGAACCGTTTCCACCATTTCCGAATATTTCTTCTCAACTCGTTTGTCCAAATGTTCATTTAAACTTGGAATTAATTGAGAAATTTTATCGAGAATTTCACTCAATTGATGATTGGGAATCGTTTCATCAAGCGATTGACCAAATTTCACTTGAAATACTTCGGAGAGATCTCGACAATACTTCAGGTAAACACTTTCCAATTCCGGAAAACACCTTTGAAGGAAAGAAAGGTTGTCGAGAAAAACTCCGACTCTTGGATGAGATAAGTCGTAATCTTTCAACGGTAAATGGAGACCTTCGGAGAATAAATCATTGAATTGAAAATGCTTTGTCATTTGTCGAAGAAATATCGATGTTTTCTCTAGTTGTTCGATATCTTTATCGGTTAATTTGTGATCCATTTTCAAAAACTGTTTCAACTTCTCGATGATTCTCTTGGAATTGTCTTGATGGTTTTCTTTGATTAACTTGAACAAATCTTCTTCGATGAACATTTCTCCAATTAATTTCGATAAACTTTGAAATCGATTGAAATAAAACGTTAAAAGTGAGAGATTTTCTGTTCTTAATGCATAACCAATGTGCGATTTGTATCGAGAGATTTGATTTTTTATGACCACTCGAGTTTGCTGAGCGAGAGAAATTTGCAGAACTTCATCCGGATAAGAAATACCTCGAAGTTTTTGTAAATTTTCAATAATATCTTTGAGATTTCCATTGAGGGGGTCAATTCTGATCGGATCATTCTGAGTCATATAATTCAAAACGGAGACAAATCTTTGATTTGAATTTTTCATCATTTCAGTTAACATTGCATGAATATCAATATCTAATGGATATTTCGTAAATCCGAATAAGATTGAATTGAGACGATGATCAATTCCTTGAATCATATTGGATAAAAAATCGATTAATTGTTGAATACCTTGACCTCGATCTCCTAAGCTTCGATAACTCGATAAAGCGAAGATTTTCACAGATTTACATCGTTTAAGAACTTTGATGGTTCCGAGACAATTGGCAATATCAATCTCCCCACTTTGTGTGTCACTAAAACCAGGTGCGTCGCAAACAATGATTTCACTTGTTTCATGAACACCAAAAATATCTTTCAAAGGAATTGAAATTGGAATTACAAATCGTGTTTCAGATTTACTCAGTGGACTACTTTTCACATCGATTAATCCGGGATTTCTTATTGGTCCGTCGATTGTGATATGTTCAAGAAATTTTCCTGGACAAATTTCGACTTGTGTTCGTTTCATTTTTGCACCGGTCAGAAATTGAGCAGTCGTGGATTTTCCACATCCTGTCGCACCGACTAAGAGAATGACCTCTTTGCTATGAACTGAAGCAGCGGTTTGTTCGAATCGTTTGACATATCGGTGAATTTGACGAAGATTTAATGGTCGAATAAGTTTGAAAAGTTGGTTCAAATTGTAAAGAGAAAAGGAACAATCTTGATTATCGATGGTTCGATTGATCTCTTGGAATTTCCTTTCGATTTGCTCAGAAAATAAATTCTCAAATTGAAGTTGCTTTTCTAATTGATTTAGTTTCGAATGAATTGAATTCGATGTTGTTTGATTTGTCTTCTCATTTAATAATTCCATAAGAGTTCTCTCTGCACATTCAGGTATTTCATTTAATTCGTCAATTAAGTCGTTTAATTCTATTCGTTCGGATTTGTCTTCGTCATTGTTTTCAACGGATTGTCGACGAAAGATTTCTTTGAGAATGATTTGAGTGAATTGTAAATTATGTAAATATTTCATTTCTTGTTCGATTGCATCGAGTCGATCTTCATGTTGATACGATTCGATACGTTCCTCTGTCCGCTGAATTCTTTCTTCTATTTGATTTATATCTTGAATTTTACATCTTTCCAAACCATATTTTAATCGAGTTTCTAATTCTTTCGTGTCTAATGCATCGATATTTTTCGAAAGATATGCAATTGATTGGAAAACAATTTGATCGCGTAGCATTTCTAACTGCCTTAATTCATTGAGGTATTCGATCTCTTTTTCAGCTTCATCATTTCGAGTCTCGTCGATATACTGCTGTATCCGAATTTCCGTTCTCTTTATTCTCTCCGATAAGTGAGATATATCTCTGATCTTACATGAATTTAAGCCAACTCTTAAGCGATTTTCCAATCCAAGCAAGTCGACTGATTTCTCACTTTCATTAAATACTGCAACTCGCGTTGAAATATCTTCATGTTGTCTCGTAAACGCATTCTCTTTTTCATGTACAACTGCGATCCTATTTGATTCCATCTTTATAATAATTGATATCGCAGATTGATCTGATATTAATTAAATTAGTAATAGATGATGATAAACCGCTCGAATCAAATAGTTGTCGCGTCTTTAATATCTGTATTTTGGGATTTTAGAGCCTAAATAAAAGTTGAATTGTACCCTAAATCATATCAAATAAGTATAGAACCATTTTTTAATTAATATAAAGAATAGGGACGGGCAAGGTGTCGAATGAGAACATTTTTATCTGTGCAGTAAATCTCTATGAGTATTATATCAGTAGAAGGAGCTCGTTGAGGTGACCATTTTGGTTTAAGATTGATGATGTTGGGAATCAATGTAAAGCGTAAAATTAACCAATCAGAAATTGAAAATGAAGAAACGACCATAAATTGGCTTAGGACTTCCTCAGTAACCAAAATCATTTCAATAAATAAAACAAGATGTCTCATACTATTATTTAATCCTACACTCCGCATTCCTCATGTACCAACAACCGTATGAAAAACTCATAATATCTTTGTCTTATGCTAACAAAAATTTCTTCCCCCATCCTATATCAGGAATCAACAACAAAACTACATAATCCAAACGCGAAATGAAATGCAGTTCCAACCTTAATTCACCAGGAAGACAAAACACCTATGATCCATGCTTCTGCTGAAAAATGCAAATCTAAAATCGACATGGAAAACATTTTTCTTCCACGGAATCTACCCAAAACGATGCAAAATCACATTCTAGATGGAATGAAGCTGTTTCGGAGGACGGGAATTCGTTTGACGAAAAATACGATCGCATTTTTTCATACGTGTACACGCATCTGTCACCAAATGTGATTAAGGAGATAATGCCTTTCTCTAGAATGAATTGCCGTCCTTGACACAGCTGCATTTCATTCAGAATTCGATTCTGCATCGTTTTGGGCAAATTTTGCGAATGGAAAAATTATTTGACAAAAAAATTGATGAAATTTTCTGTTATATGTGTATAGACATCTGTCACCAAATGTGATTGAAGAGAGAATGTCTCTCCTATAATGAATTATCGTCCTTTGAAACAGCTCCTTTTCATTTCGAATTTGATTTCGTATCGATCAGAGTCGACTCCGCGAACAGAAAAATATCTTGATGGAAGACGTCGTTTTAAGTCGTGTTAAGACTATTGAGCGGTAGTGTTGACGTAAATGTAAAACATTATTTTTATATTGGTGATAGTTTGCGCATCGTTGCCACCATGAAAGGAAGTTTTATTTTTGATGTTTCAGGCTTTTTAGTTCTCTAGATTGTTAAATTTTATCTGGTGATAGTAATGAATTCTAAAGATATTTTTAGGATCCAGTGAATTTCTATAGGATAGTATTGTTATTATACTCGTTGATATCGACAGATGATAATTGAGCTGGAAATTATGATATGAGAAGATTGATTTTTTTTTGTAACTAACGTTGAAATGGTTGGTAAATGGGGAGAGGCTAGGTATCCTGTGGATTTTCTCTGGCTACTTAACTTTTAAGTGGTGCTAGTTTCAAAACGATGATAGAGAACAATACTTTAGTCATACGCCAGGGTTTTCATTTGGATGCGTTTCTAAAAGCAAAACTTTCGATGGATTCATAAATGGGGTTTCTCTCCATTATTATAATCATGTTGTATAGCATTCTTGTACTTGAAATATGTGATTAAGCTATCGTTTGAACCTTTCCATGTAGAATTTCATTTACATTGTTTTAGATAATCTATACAGTTGCAATTATACACTTCTATACTTCTGAAATCTTTTACTGGCATAATTGTTTGGTATCTTGGTAAGTGCTAAACAGCTACCATCATCAATTTGTTTTCAAGTCCGCGCACTACGTTCATAAAATTCAACATCTTACCGTCACCCTTATTAGTACGCTTCCAGCATAGATCTTTTCAATATTTTGTTTTCATTTTAGCGAACTTCTGCAGCAATTTTCACTCGCAACTGTGTTGCTGATCACAAATATTCTTGCGACACAATCAACTGATGGAACCCTTTCTACTCGGATCAAGCCAATCACATGAAAAGCCTGATATATACGATGAAATATCCACACAACTGGATGAAATACGTCGACAATCTCCCGATAATTTACCGGTTCCTGTACACGTCCTAAAAACTGCTTTGGAGACTGCCGATGGCCAAATTGAAGAAAGATTTCTAGAGGCTCATAAATGTCACAGTGGTCAACGTATCATTCTTATTCCTTATCTAATCAATATTGATCATTGGGCTGGGATTTTGCTCGAGTGGAATTCGGCGGGGCAAATAGAACAATCGAAATTCATTGATCCACTTGTCGGTAGTGATACTGTTCCAGATGAATTACAGAATAAATTCATGAAAATCTTTCCAAAAAATGTTTTACGTTCGAAGAAGATGTCAAAGCACGAAGACCAAGCCCGAAGCGGAATGTTAACTGTAACCAATCTATTGAATGCAGTGCAAAAATCACATTCGTCTCAAGCAAGTACCTTCAGTTTATCTTCTACGAATGAAGAAGCTTCGACAACATCGTGTGAAGGTAATCAAAAGAATTTATCTGAACTTGAGAAAAGACTAAAAAGTGGATTAACGAAATTCAAAATATCTGATGTAAACATATTGTCAGACAGAATTCTGAAGATGAAAACTCGAATTGAAGAATATCGCGAAACAGAAAGAATGGATGATGCAGGAAAGGAAATAAATTACTTAAAAGAATGCGAAATATTAGCAGAAATTGCTGAGAAAATCGAACGTATGAAAGCAAATCATTCAGAATCTGATTTCGAACATCAATTAGCGGATGGCCTTAGTAGATTGAAAATAACTGATGTGAAAGTTTTGCCAGAACGAATAGCACGATCAGAAGCACGAATTAAAGAATATCAAGAGGAAGAGAGAGCAGATGAAGCAAAAAACGAAGCGACGCGTTTAAATGAGCTCAAGAGATTACAGAAACTCGCGGAAGATATTGAAAATCTAAAAACGATGAGTGGACAAAATCAGCAATCGAAATTGAATCGGTTAGAACAACAATTCGCGACTGATTTAGCGAATTTGAAGATCGCTGATCCAGCGAAATTATCAGAGAAAATTGCGAAATCTGAGGAACGAATCAAAGAATTCGAAGAAGAAGACAGAATTGGTGATGTAGAAAGAGAAAAACAATATCTAAATAAATGTAAGGCATTACAGAAGCTTTTCGAAGAAATTTCTCAGCTGAAATCGAATAGTAACGAGGCAGAAGGAGATGATGATTTACAAAAGAAATTAAACGACGGGCTGTCAAAATATAAAATTTCGAATGTCGGAGATTTACCTGAAAGAATTCATCGATGCGAACAACGCATCAAAGATTATCAGGAAGAAGGTCACTTAGAAGAAGCAGAAAATGAAAATAATCGTTTAACTGAATTAAAGAAACTTCAGAAATTAGCTGATGATTTGAATAAGTCGAAAGAGGAAGAAACAGATGAATCCAAATTGCGCAAATTAGAAGAGAAATTAGCGAAAGGCTTAGCGCAATTGAAAGTACCGAATGTTTCAGTTTTAATAGAAAAAATTCAACGTTCGAAGCAACGAATTAGTGAATTTGAAGAAGAAGATCGAATTGATGAAGTAGAAATAGAAAAAGTATATTTAAAAAATCTTGAAGATTTAAATCAATTGGCTGACGAAATCACGAATTTGAAATCAAATTCGTCGAAAAAACCGGCAGATGATATGCCAAAACCGAGTCTAGTTGCTCCCGACGTTGAAAATATTCCTGCGCCGACGACTGAACAAAGTGTTGAAAAACAGAGATTCAATAGTCGCGATATGTATCCGTGCGCAGAAAAAACTATTGTGGAATTTTTGGAATATTTCCAAGAAAAAAATCTTGAAGGTGCTCATGTTAAACTCGATCGAAAATTCATCAATGAAAGGTTCAAACAATTACAGAAGCAGATTGAGAAACAAGAACTCTTTTCCAAGAAAATTCAGGAGAATTTACAAGATTTACAACGTTATACACGAAGTCATGATAATCCATTAATATTGCGCTGTTTAACTGAAATTTTATCACAAATTCGACCGTTAAATGTTCGGGAAATTGAGCGACTTGTAGACAAAGCTAAAGATGCCGCGAAATTAATTGCTGGTAAAGATATAATATTATTGGTCGGAGAAACTGGAACTGGAAAATCCACGACAATACAGTTTCTCAGTGGTTCGAAGATGAAAAAGACGAAAGTTGAAGTTGAACCAGGAAGATTCTTAGAACATATTACGATCGATGGGCCGATCAAGAACCATGACTTAATAAATGTCACGAATAGCGCGTTGAGTAGATCAGAAACACGATACATCGCACCGGTAACCATTCCATTACGAGATATTTACGGTTCACATGAATCCGGAGAAATCATTCTATGTGATGCACCAGGTTTTGGTGATACAGCGGGTCCAGAAGTTGATATTGCCAATGGAGTTGGAGTTATTGAAGCTTTAAAAGACTGTAAAACTGTGAAAATTCTTGCTCTTTCAAGTTACAAAAGTCTAGGAGATCGAGGACAAGGAATTCAGAAACTCGCGCATCATTTGATTAATATGATTCAAGATATTCAAGAAAGATTAGGCGCTATTTGTTATGCATTCACAAAATATCCATCGTCAGTGGACATTAACGCTTTGTTATCTGATATCAAAATATCAAAAGTTGATAAAGATCCGTTGTTACAATCAGATAGCACATTCGTAGCAGTTTTAAAGGATATGATTAATAAAACACGAGTTGATGCGGAAATTCTCGATCCTCTTTCGGGAGATCCTAAATCTTTGATTAAAAAATTACGACAGTTACGTGGAATAAAACATCTTGATGAAGTTTTTCGATTTTCTATCAGTACCGAAACCCAATCTTGTATTTCAGATCAAGTTCAACAAGATAATTCGAATATTAAATGTGCATTAAAACATCGAGATATCGATCTTGCTTTATATTGTTTAGATAAATTAAAAAGTTTGAAAGATTTGATTGATTTAAATACAATTAGAGATTCGTATGAAGATGCGATTCGATCAGTTAAAGAAACCTTAACAAATTTTTGCAGTGAAAGAACGAAAACTTTTCATCGTTCATTGGTAAGTCAAGACGGGATGAAGGATGAAGATATTCAAGAATATAAATATTCGATTGAATTTATTCAAAAATGTCAAAAACTACAAAAACATTTCGACGAAGAAATATTTTCATCAGAATTATTCGTACAAAACATGATTAATGAAATTCAAGAACGAAAGAAAGTTCTTCTCGAAGAACAATTATCAAGTCATCTCATTGGAATTTTCTTTAACAATGTTTTTCTTTTGAAAAATTCCTTCGAACAAATTCAGCCATTGTACAAACAAATTTGTGAATATTTTCAACAAGAATTTCAAAAACTCACGAATACAACCGACGAACTCATCAGAGCAAATCAATTTGATCAAATCGCTAATGTGATTTTACAAATCACAAAATGTCTTCCGACTTTGAACAAACATTTAAATGGTTTAGTAGAAAAAAAATATCGTCAGACGATTCAGCTGCTTGTCGAATCTTTGAAGAATATTCTTGAGAAATGTCAGTTAGTTTTAGCTAAACCGAGATTAAGTGAAAATGAGCTTGAATTTGTGAAAAATTCAGTTGTGACATTAGGATCAGTGAAAAGAAATGCTGCGCTACAGGATCGTCTTTCAACTTATAATGAAATGTTTAAGAAGAGCGAAAATCTTAATGGAATTTATAATTCGTTGATTGAGAAAATTGTGGAATATTTTAACGAAATCAATAATCGAATAGATCAATTGTTTAAAAATCATGGTGATCGCGCGCTTGAAGATACTGAGACTTTAATTAGTGATTTGGATGCAATTCGAACGATTCCAGAAATTGATTCGAAAACAGCGGGAATTTATCATCAAACAGTTAATTTTGTTCGTTCACAAATGAATCAAATTCAACAAGAAGTTGAAGATCTATTGAACTCACTCGAATCACAAAAAGGAACGCCAAACTATGTGAAAATCGCTCGTTTATTATCACGAATGAATAATGCCAAATGGATGAATCGAACCTGTCCAGGGTCATATGATCGAGCAAGAAAACGAATCACTGATGAACTAACTGAATATTTTCACGATTTAGAAGATCGTTTGATGAAATTAGATTTAACGATGAAACATCCAGAAAATATTCCCTTTGCGCAGGAAATCTTTGATAAACTTGATTCTCTCAGTATTTTCGATCGAATTCTACCCGAATTGAAGCATAAAAAAGATTCAATGATAAAAAGTTTCCTTGAAAGTGTTCAAGCGAACTTTGATCAAATGCAAAAGATCTTTCAATTACAAGATAAAAGAATTTATGAAGCCAAACAGGAATTAATTCGACTTGAACAAATCGAACAAGGCTGGGTAGATTTACATCCAGCTAATGTTCTTTTACGTCAAAATAATTTCAGCGATTTCAATAAATTGGAAAAGGAAATCAAAGAACTCGAAAATAACCGAGACAAAGAAATCCAACATCAAAATCAAAGAAAAGCGAATATCGAAGACAAATTGACAAAATGCAAAGAAGAAGAGAAAAGCAATTTTGAAAATCGACTTGCAATTCAAGCAGATACTATCCAAGACTCAGAAAACAAATATAAAAATCTTCTAGAACCTCTTCTTTCAATTAAAACTCAATATGAATCATTGATAATTACACACAATACTCTCACAGAAGAACAATCGAAATATCTTCAAAGAAGAAACGTCGCAAATATTCAAATTTTGACTCAAACCATCGATGAAAAGAAAAAAATTGTCAGTCAACATCAAAGTGATCAACAAACATTTCACTTTGATCATTTCAATGCGGCAACAGCTGATATCGCCTTAGTTTATACACGAAACTGTGAAAAGATCAGAAATATCTGTTTTAAACAAATGGCGTCTGAAACTCATCGAATTTTACTAAAATATATCACTGAATACGGAATTTGTCTTCAGAAGGATATTGAAAGAATCTTCAAATCCATTTTAGAAAATAATTCATGTGATTCGGAAAATTTAGAAACACGCTTAGAAGATTTAGTTGCATTAAGAGAATATAAAAATGTGTTTGAATCGATTGAAGGAAATAAAAAAGTCGAAACTTGGAGAAGAAAATTTGGAGAACAATATCAAATAAGTTCCACTCGAATTGAAAATTATAAAACGTCGGGAAGTTATGAAGATTTACATAAGGAGTTGATCGTTGTCCAACATTTAAGTCGAGTAGATAACTTTTGTAGTGGAACGTTTTTAACACAAGGTTTCGGTGCTTTGTATCGAACTAATCAAATTGAAACGTCGAAACAATCCAAGCAAACTTATGAGAACGTTTTGCAATTTATCAAAGACGAAAATTATGCGGCTATTGACAATGTCATGGATGATTTTGATGAGAAAACAGCCAATCCAAGAAATATGCGTGCGATTAAACGGGATCTCCAACGTTCTTTGGATGATTTAATGAAAAACACACTGAAAATTGCCAACAAACTCAATGTTAGTGATGACTTTGTAACGATGACTCAGTGTCAAATTGAAAAAATAATTGCGAATTTTGAAAAATTGCGTACTGTTCGAAGATCAAAATTGTTAACATTGATTGATGGTGAAGAAACGAAAACAGATTTGAACGAATTCGAAAAGAAATTAACTGACTGTTTATCAAAAAACTTGTCACAATCGATCGAAAATATCGAAAAGCTCTTGGATTCGAATGATGTCTTCGAAGTGGAATTAAGTATCGAAAAATTTGATCTGATTCGACGTGAATTTGATCAACTTTTGAATTTGGAATCAATTGATCCAAAACTAAAGGAAATCAAAGGGAAATTAGATAATTTGGATCAACTTATCTTGGAACAAAATGATTATCTCAAAGACATTCAACAATATCCAATTCATTCTCCGAAAGATCTCGTTTTGAAATTACAAAAGGCTCCTGAACGTCTTAAAACAAAATATGACAAGATTATACGACGAATTATCGCTCAAATTAAACAAAATTTCCAATCAATGATTGACAATGTGGATAAGGAACCCATTGAAAAACGTGTCGAATTGATTAAACCACTGTTTGATGCACTAGACTTTCTTCCAGATGATTTACAAACATATTTTAAAACAGAAGTTACTCAGCTAAAAGATAAAGTTATCGAAGAAAATCGAACATATAAACGTGAATTAGAAAATTTTCTGAAGAGTGAGAAAATTAATGATGACACGATTCGAAGATTAAATAGATTTGCAGAGATATATGAAAGTAGAAAGCAAGACGAATTGTTAACAATTTTACATTCAGGAGTTTCAAATAAATTAGACCATTATTGGAATTTAGTTCAACAATCATTTGAAAAGGAAGAGATTCAATTAGGACTTGAGAATATCCCAATCATTTTGAAATTTCATCTTTATGCACCGAATATTCCAGTTAGTGAAAGATATTTGAAGTTAGTTTCAGATTTGCTTAGTGGAAAAATACTTCTTTATTCCAAAGCACTTTCGGACGTGTTTTCACTTAATAAACTTGAAAGTGTTGATAAAGCTCTACAAAATCTAATCTTATGTTTGGATTTCGTTCATTCTTATTCTCCGCAAATCAACGATTTCATTCCGGAAAAAACATTCACAAACACGTCTCTCAGTTTGAATAAATTATCAACAGATTGGCAAGTGTTAGTCGACAATTTTAACACTGCTTTGAAAGCAATGAATATCAGCGTCATTAAGGAGTTATTGCACACGGCTTCTTCAATAAATCAAGTTCTCAAAAAATTTCATTGTTGTGCATGTGAACATTCAATGATGAAATCGTTTCTTATACAAATGAAACAAATACCTGAACATAATAAGTTAATGAAGAGTTTTCAAGAAGAGATCCGTTTATCCGCGTTAGTTTTTCAAGAAGATTTGATTAGTGATAGAACCGAACGATTTGAAGCAGATCGCGAACAATTTTTCAGTAAACTTTCAGCAACATTAAAAGTTTTTCAATTAATTGAGAAAGAGTTTTCGAATAAATTCGCATCGATATTCGTTTTTGAACAAATTGAAAAAGATCTGAAGATGAAAGTCGAAAAAATCAAAGAAAAACTTGTTTCTTCTTCGAATCAAACGAGTCCAACTTCAGCCGATGCAGATCAATTTCGACTTTATTACAATCATCTTCTTTCGATTGAAAAGCATCTTCAATACTCTGATCTTCAAATTCGTCAAACTTTAGAATTAGCTGAAAAATCAATACTTAGACAAGTTGATTAATTAGTTAAAGAAATTCGTGACGCTAAAGAAGATGTCGCTAAAGTTGCCGAATGTTTGATCAAAATAAAATTTTTCGCAGAGAATTTCTCAATGTTTGACACGAAAATTAATACGAATATCGATGAATGTTTGAAACATTTTCAAAGGACTCAAGGACGGGCGAAAATCGAACAATTAACGATGATTTTAGAGAGAGACGAAATAGGTTCACGGTTAATATCTGAACATTCAGTTTTGAGTGGTGAAGATTGGAGAAAACGAAGAGAAAAAATGCAAAAACAAGACGACCTGAAGTATGTCTTGGAAGAATTAACCGGAGATGATCTAGATAAAGATACTAAGGAGATTTTAGAAAAACGTTATGCACTTTTTCGAAATGTTTATGAAGGGTTAATATCGGAACATTTGAGTGAATTTAATCCCAAAATTCAAAAAGAACCAAACTTGAATATTTTAATATCGGATATCAAATCTTCGGTTCCAGTAATAGTTAAAAAAAATAACAAAGTAGAATGGGATCGCTCCATTCAAGATCAAATTCCTCAAATATTAGCACAAATTTTCGCTGTCTGGACCTTGAAAAACACTCAGAATTATAATAACATGAGAGGAATCGATTCGGCACAAAGCTATCTTCTGATGCCACATGTTGCGCAAATTATCTCGCTCTTTCGTATTTTCGGAATCGGTTTTACAAAGCACGTAAAAGTCTTCGGATTTCGAATAGGTTGGAAACATATTTCTGACGATCTGTTCAATAATCTAGTTGAAGTTGGAACGGGGGAAGGAAAATCAGTGATTTTAGCGATTGTTGCGTGTGTTTTTGCTTTGCTCGGAATGGATGTGAAATGTTCATGTTATAGTGAATATCTAAGTCAAAGATATAAAAATGACTTTGCATCACTATTTCAAGCATTAGGCATTGATGAACGAATTGAATATGGAACATTTAATCGACTGTGCGAAAACTTTTTGAATGAACAATGTAATCTGAGAGATAAAGTACGAGATATGATTTTACAAAATAAAAACAGTCTTGATCAAACGAATACAACAGTGCAAACTCGTCCGAAAGTTTTGCTAATCGATGAAGTTGATGTTTTTCTTAGCGAGAAATTCTACGGAGGATTGTATACACCATCTGTGTTGATACGCGATCCGACAATTAAAAATCTACTAAGTACTCTATGGAATAATCGATATCTTCCGCCATTGCGGAGTATAAAAAATACATCAGCTTACATAGATTGTGCGCAGCGATTCAGTAACTGAATTTTTCTTGTTGACGAAGCGATAAAAAGTATGACTTGTGCTTTACAGTCATATCAATCATCGACATACGCAGTTAAGAACGATCGAATTGTTTATATCGAAGGAGAATCGTATGTTGAAAATGTAGTTCGTGGTTATGACACAGTATGGGCATATTTTCATGAAAACAAAAACAGTCTTATTAGTGGACAAAGTTTAGAAGCAAATGTCGGAATTATTCTTAGCTGTGGAACATTTTCCTATGCGCACATGCCCAAAGATTTCATTTATATCACAGGAGTTTCGGGAACCTTAAGGACGCTAGCTAATGCAGAGAAGAATATCCTTTCAGAAGTTTACGGAATTTCTAGAAATACGTTTATGCCCTCGGTTTTTGGTAAAAGTAATCGAAATTATTATCCAAAAAGTGATGTTGAAGCTGTAGAGAAATCCGAATATTTTACACGAATTCAAGAAGAAGTTGATACAATGGTCAATGCCAAACGTTCTATTCTCGTTTTTTTCGAATCCGAAGAACGTCTGTTAGAATTTTATAATTGTGATCGCTTAGCATCAATGAAACATCTAGTGCAAATTATAACTGAGGGAGTTTCACCGAAAGATAGAGAAATTTTTGTAAAACGCGCAGCTACTGAGGGGTAAAGTGACATTGTTGACACGAACATTTGGACGAGGAACAGATTTTATTTGTCGAAATCAACAAGTTTTAGCGAATGGAGGAATTCACGTTCTACAAACATTTTTTTCGAAAGAACTTTCGGAAGAATATCAGATTATGGGAAGAGGAGCGCGACAAGGCGATCGAGGTTCATATCGAATGATTTTGTTAGAAAATGATTTAGAATGGGTTCTCGGTTCCGATTGGGATAAGAAAATAAATGAGATAAAAGGTTCAACTCTTTATGAAGCTCTAAATGATGAACGAACCAAACTGTACGAAGCGAATTGCGCAGGAAAAACATGCGGAATTAATCAATGTGAAGCAGATCATAATAAATCGAAAAACTTTCTTGATGCGATTGTCAATGGAGATATGAATATTGTTCAGAACTTTTTACTTGAACAAAATCGTGGACCAAATATCTATGCGAATGTTTCTCGTACAGTTTTGTTAATAGACGCAACAGGATCGATGTCGAATCTTCTAAGCGCGACAAAAGATACCGTTTGTACGATGTTCGAACGCGCTTCAGAGATTTTAAAGGAGAAAAAATTACCGAGCGATATTTTTTCGATGCAATTCGTCGTTTACAGAAACTACAATTCGCAAGCCGAGAAGATTTTAGAAGTCTCGCCTTGGGAAACGAAAGGTAGTGGGTTAAGAGCGTTTATGAATACGATTGGACCAGAAGGAGGATGGGGAGCCGAAGCGATTGAGATTGGACTATGGCATGCAGTTAACGAGAGTGAGACGAGAGAATCGATTTCACAAGTGATTTTAATTGGAGATGCACCAGCAAATTCCCAAGGAGATGTTTCTTCGAAACGAGCGCGTTATGGAGAAAATTATTGGAAAACGACGAAGTTTTCTAAACCGACTTTTTATCAAGATGAATTAAAGAAATTAAAAGACAAAGATATTCCAATCCATACATTTTATTTGACTGACTATGCGAAGAGTAATTTTGAAGAAATCGCTAAAGAAACGAAAGGTCGATGCGAATTCCTCGATATTCGTTCTAGTGCAGGAATTGATGCTCTGACTAATTATGTTACCGAAGAAGTTTTGAGAAAAGCAGCTGGAAGCCAAGGAGAAGAAGCTGTGAAGTTATACAGAGAAAAATATGGCAAAGTTACTTTCACATCGTAGACTTTCGAGTAGAGAATAGAACATTCTCTTCGCAATATTCATCTTCTATTCTCCTTTTTCATTCGAATTCAACAGACAATATGCTTTCTTTTAAATTGCTTGTACTCATTGATTTTTTTTTCATTTTTTTTGTGCCATCTTTTTCCTAGTTTAGTCTGAAAATGTCGAAAGAAAATCGAAGAAAAGATGTGCAAGCTAACGCTATCTTTTCAATAATTTTAATTTCGACCTTTTTAGAATGCGTTTTTTTCCAATTAATTCATGAAACACAATTTATTTTATCTTTTTTCTTCCTGAAGACCAATATTATTGTAACAGTAGAATTCACTAGAAATAAAACATTCAATTTTAAACAACACGAATCAATTCTGTCTTTGCAGAAACAGTTTCTTTGTGCAAAAGTTGAGGAATCATCAAATGTCTGGGCGTCGCCACTTTTAACTAGATCCATCACTGATATACCGGAAAGAGTTGAAGTATCAATTGAAATAGTGCAAAATCAGACCATTCCAAGTTGAACACTTACTGACGACGCGAATTGTGGACCAACTTTGTGGAACATCATTGATTTTATAAGAACTGAAAAAACTCTTGGCACATGAGAGTGCAGATGTATATCTGACATTCTCACTCACGGTCAACGTCATGGTAACGGCAACCGTCCTATCAGTGACTAAAGCTCTGCCATTCGACCTAGTTAATATACAGCTGATATTTTCTTTCCGTGAACCCTTATGCTTCAAAGGTTTCTGTTTGCATCGCTTAACAAGCCGTTTATATCGACAGAAGATTTCGAATTCACTTTCTACACAGCACCTTTCGTTTGGAACACATTCTAATACGGTGCAATAAGTCTGATGGCAGGATATGTCTATACATACGGAAATGTCATGCATCGCCTCAAGCCCCCCAAGATCCTGAAAATACTCGAATACCTTTTGAACGTAAACCTTGCAAAATACATTTAGCTTCTCAATTACCCAGTAATTTTCTCTAGAATGAAGATTAAAGGAAGAATGTCTGAATACTTGAAATATTAACTTGGGCTTAAATTAACTCTATTATCGCACACCGTACAAGAGTTATTCTGCGTAACATCAAATTTTATTTCACTAATTAATCGTATTCAACTAAACAGTTAATCACATCATCACACCGTCTCGTAACACTATTATCGTCGTCACCATATTTCTTCGGCGTCCGATCCGCTTCAGAATTGACATTTTCAATGGATCATTAAAATAAAACAAAGAAACACAAATAAATACCAAAGATGCATCTAAAAATACAAGAGCAATTCGAAAGTGATATTTTGGAAGTTCAGTAACAAATGACATAACGATGAAAGTTGTATAGGGTAAGCCAAGTACAAGCAAGGCAGATATGACAAGAATAATTTGTCGAACCATTTTCAATTCTCTCTGTGCTCGCAAAAGTACATTTGTAGATACCACGCGCTCTCTGATTTTTCTCACATATCGCACCAGTTCCAGGTATATCAAAACAATCAATGAAATAGGGATTAAATATATACAAGATACCATATAAACAATAGAAAATGATGGTTGAATAGATAGTTGACAGATCTGATTGGCAGCATTGTAAATAATTTCATCTCGGAGCAGAAACTCTAAAGGATAGAGTAACCCAAACAGCCATGTCAAGCATATCAATACAATTTGAACACGAGGAATCTGCCAAAATAACCAATGTGGATGTATAGCGATAACATATCGATAAGCTGCTTGCAATAAGAACGAGAAAATAAGTGCAGAGCATATCCCATCAGCAATATAAGCTCGGAAGATACATAATGAATCCTGATATTCGATTCCGTTTATATCATTGCTGAATGTAAATGAATTGGCACCAATCCGGATACTTGCAAAAACACCATTGAGTAAACACGAATTGGCAACTAATAACATTGGAATAGTATGACATGTCTTGTCCAAAATAATAATACCAAAGAAAACGAAAGCAAAACAAACTGAAATAAGGTTAAAAATAAGGTAAAATATACCGCTCAGAATGAACCAAGATTCAACAGACATGTCTATAAGAGAAAAGAAAGGGTAAGTTGGCTTGATCAGCTTCTCACTATTAGCAATGTTTTATTAATGCCAACATCACACCCGTAAAAACGGATTTCTGTCCTACATTAAACCAGAGAAAACTAGACCAAATGTAACGCGATAAACCAATAAATATGTATATTCCAAAGCAGTTTAACAGCTTTCCTTTAAGAATTCGCCTCCACTAAGGAATGCCAAAGTTTAATCATAATTAAAGTCACTTTTCAGAGCGCAATTTCTAGAATTCTGCTGTCTTCAGGCTGAAGACGAGGTAGAGACACAAGACATTTTCTTGCGTTCTGTCACATTGTTCATCAGTTAAATCCGCTAGACAGAGTGAGTCGCCATTTTGTTCTTTCGTTTGCAAAAGAACGAAAAAATAATTTTTCTCGGTATTTAGGGGGTTTAAGACGATTAGTTTTTCCAGAGAAGAAAAGGACTTGAAGCAAATTCAAATACGTCATCATCTAATTTGATTGACATTTCACACAACTGATATGAAAATAAGAGAAAAAAACCGATCGTAAAGCAAAGACTTTATTTTTATATCTCAATTAATTTCATCACCACTTTCTAAATATATCGTTAAAAAATTTTTAACAAAACTCATTATGAAAATATAAAGCACGACGCGCAACGGGTTCAACACTAGCTACATTTTACGGAGGCTAACGCAGTTGCGTATCTTTATCAAAAATAGAAAATGTCGGCAGACACTAATTTATAACGATTATGTCTAGATCGATGGACATCACTATTCATGCCAGGATTACAGCGACATGAGAATAAACGTCCTTTTATTTGGTAGACTCCAATAGAAGACAAGACTCATTGTATGAACGACAACACATCATTTTTTCAATAATTAAAACAATTGGTACATTGACATCGCGTTTAATTCAACATATAGCCCTTCACTTGTGTCAACATATAATCCATAAGTCGCTAATACATCCTAATGAGTTCAATGAAACCTCATTGTAAAAGAACACATTGAAGAGAACAGATCACTTTTACTCTTGCCTGCCAAAAAGTTTTATTTTTGTGTGCGATAATAGACGTTTACATAACTTTGCTTTTTTACTTATTGAACTACAAGGATATCTTTCATCCATTTTAACTTGAAGTTAAACAAAGACGATTTCTATACATGAACAAAACAAAACACAAATCAGTTAGTTTAATTCCAATTAGCTCGACGACGACCATAGAACTAAAACAGATAAGTTAGATGTCATTAAAAACGAATGAAAACTTTTCGATTACTTTAGGTTCAACAGTTGTTGCAGAAATAACAGCTCGTTGTTTTCGTACTAAATCATCCATTTGTCTTTTATCTTCACGTTCCATTACATCTTGTTTTTCTAAATCTAATCGAGATTGTGCTCGTTCTTGTTGAACAATCGAGATCTGAATGAAACAATACAAACCAAGATTTCATTTAGACGAACAACAATTGCAAATCATTACTTGTCTTTGTAAATCTTGTTTTCTATCTTCTCTCTCTTTCGCTTGTTTTTGTTTCTCTACCAAATCATATTTTCTTGCTTGTTCCATCTCCGATATCAATGCTTGTCGTTTTTCATACGTTTCTTGTTGTTGCTCTTTGAGCGCTTGTAATTTTTCCATCACTTGTTCCTGTCGTTCATCCATCACTTGGCGCATCAATTTCTCACGTAATTCTCTCTCACGATCCCATTCTTGTTCGCGACGTGCCCATTGTTTCGCAGCTTCTTCCCTTTAATCAAACAAAGCGAATCAGCACCGATCGTTTGTACGAAGAGAGAAAATATTTACTGAAACATTGCATCAAGTTCTTGCTCTTTTTCTTTTTCTAATTTCATTTGTTGTTGAAATTGTTTCAACATATGTAATGCATCGCGTCGTAATTGTTCACGTTGCTCAGATTGTTCAATACGACTTTCTTCATCAGCATGAGCAATCGATGAAAGAATTTTCATGTCCAATTCCTACATAAATTCAAAATTCAAACTGAGAACAACGTAGGAAAGATCTAGCAAACCAATTGTTCTTGAATTTCTTTTGCTCGTTTGTGTAATTTCGCCTTATGTTGACGTAAAAGTTGTCGACTTTAATGGAATATGAAAAGTCAAAATTGAGTGGAAAGAATGAAATTTACCCATAATCTTGTTGTACATAACGTTTTTCCATTTGTTTCTTTTCTTCTTCATATTGATCTAATTCCCACTGTTCACGTAGAAGGCGTTCTTCTTCTTGTTTTAACACTTCAGACTAAACAAACAGTTTCTAAAGACTAAGTCATCAGAGAATAGAAACCTCTTCTTCTTTTTCCTTGAGTTCTTCCATTTGTTCTTGCAAAATGTATTTCAATTCTTCGATTCTTCGTTTTCTCTCGTTTTGCTCTTCTTGTTCGTATCTTTCTTGTTCATCCAATCGTTGTCGTAGTTCTTGTTGATATCTTTGTTTCTCCTCTTCTTCCTCCTTCTGTGCCAATCGCCTCTCATTCAATTGTTCAGACCAATATTCTGGTTGAAGATTTTCTAATTTTTGCTGTTCAATTGAGCGCAAATCAGGATCATTGGCTATCCAATGTTCATAAAGTTTTTCTTCGGCAACAGTTTGACGTTCTTTTTCGCGAGCTGAACGAAGAGATTCAGCACGCATTTTCATATCAGGTACTGATTCACGTGCTGATTGACGAATTGACGACAATTCGCTCTGCAAAAGTAAAACAATACAAGTGTTAAGAAGAACTGTTGATTTACTTGAAATTGAAGTTTTTCTTCTTCAAGAATCGCAGCAAGACGATTACGACGTTGTTCTAGACGATTTAATTTCTCTTCTTTTTCTTTTTGACCACGATGAGCTTCATTACTAAACCGAATTCATTGACAGGAACTGAATGATAGATCAGAAAAGTCGTTTACCTTAAAACAGCTGAAGTGGGCGCTGTCCAGTGGCTGTGTACCGAATTGTGACGTGTTTGGGTCTTAAAATAATTCGCTGTTTGAGCCCATTGAGCTCTGAACGATCAATGTCAAAACGAAAGTAAATGGAAAAAAACGACGAATTACTTTTTCTCAGCTTCTATTTCTTGTTTTCGTTGAATAATCTGTTGAGGTGTTGCCAAATGTCTGCTGGCATAATGTGAGTGTAAAGTTGGTAAGACCATCGTTAGTTTCTAGAATATGTAACGCGAGATTATTGATGCAAAGTTGAACAATGATTTCAGGTTGCACAAGTGCCATGCGCATTGATCAATCTATGGCATCTGCCTTTAGTACTACATATGCACGTCTCAATTAAACATCTTTTCGAAATTTAATTGATGAAAATGTTCGTAGAATTCCTTTAATAATTGCGTTTTTTTTGTAATAGAATAAGTTTCCTGAAGAATAAAGAAAACAATAGAGGTCGCTAGTATAAACACTTTAATGTTCTGACAGAAAAAAGAAGAAGATTATGCCATTCGGTTTTATTCGACATCAAACAGATTCATATTTACTTCCAGGAGCTGCCGATGTTCCTCGACCACAACTCAAAATAAAATTCACGCAAAATTTACACCCAGTTATAAATAATCCGACTACGAGTAGCCAAAACCCTGGATGTGGTAAAATTCCTAAGCCTGTTTGTTTCTTGATGAATCGATTATATGAAACACCGCCGATTATATAGACGATTATAACAACTAGTAAAACAATAATAAAAATTATTCCACCAGAAATTCTACCTTGAACAGGACACGCATCTGCTGCTTTCACTGTTATAGCAAACTGGCAAGTTGGACCTTCGACTACGACCATTGTGCTTGGATTTTTCTGACTTTCATCACAAACGAATGTAATTTTAACTAGACGTTCTCGTCCATTGCATAACGCATTTCGAACGGTCATTAAAACTCCTGTTCCTGGTCCTTGTGAATTTTCAACAAATTCAAGATTCGGTGTTTTCCCATATCCATCAAGAAAACCCATCGCTGATTCAAAACTGCTCGTAGCAATTCTTTCCTGGCATGCCATCATTCCCTTTCCGAATGGCGTTCCACTTTTTCCACATTTGTCTGTAGGCACTAGTCCACATGGAGTCAACACATATCGAAATTCGCCATCATCTCCTGACAACGCTAGATGATTCAGACGATTAAGATCATATTTATGCTTTCCAAATGTTTGTCGACATGAATCGAGGCTGTGAATAATTTGAATAAAACTCATAAAAATCACAATATTCGATAAGACAACCATTGCTGCTGGTGTAAAACAAAAACAGAATAGAAAAGTGCAAGTAGAGATAACATTAACATCTTATCAAATGATAATGTGAGTCGTTCGAAGTGAGCTAAACAAATTTTATTCACAACTGTTCTCTCGTTTTCCTATCTCATTTGTCTTAAAATACAAACAATTTAAAAAAAGAAACAAAACGAACTCATTCGGAATTAAAAGCGTTCATTAAACTTATTATTATTCATTCCTGATGATGCATTGTAATATTTCTGTTGCTGATCATATTCATATTTCAGTTGAGTGAGCACATGCTCGTCATGAGGCTGATTAACATAGATTGATAAATAGTTAAATAACTTTTGAATCAATTGATCATTCGATCGGATGTGTTTCAGATAATTTAGTTCATTGATTTTAAACTGATGGAGTTGCTCGTACAGATATTTGAGTAGATCTTCATATTCGAGTTCGACTTCGTTGGATAAACGTTGAGATTTCTCGCATGTAGAGATTTTTGTCTGAAGTTCATCGATTGTTACGCGACATGAAGCGATTTGACGTCGAAGTTCGAGAATAAGTTCAGTTTCATTTCGATTAGATGAATGAGTTGAAGAAGAGAAAAATGGAACAAGAAGATTAACACGTTCACCAAGAAGAACACTTGATTGACGTTCAAAATCTTTTAATGTCATTCGACCATCTAAAATGAGATGAACATTTCATTACAATTCCTCAAGATTATCTACTTTCTTACCACTATTTACTTCGGATAACTGTTCAACAAATTGCAATTCTCGCTTTTCATCGTTGAGAAAGCATTTCGGATGGAATTTTTTCAACAGATCAACTAGATCTATTAATTTAAATCTGGAATTTAACAAGGCTTGTAGAGCATCAGATGAAATATCTAATTGTTTCATTTCATCTTGTTGTTCACGTTTGCTATTTTCATACGCGACATTGTAAGTGCTCCGTTGCTGTCGATGATGTCGCCGAGAGAATTTCTTTTCTCGTACTTCATTCGTCGTGGTACTATCGTTAAGATTATTGTTATTATTTCGATTGTGATTAATGTTTTGAGAACGATGATTGTCATCGTCGTCATCCGTTGATTTATCATCGTACAGCAATTTTTGATATTCACTTGAGGATGTTGGGGGATGGAAATGATTAACACGAAAACGAACTTGATTTGTTGCGGCAGCAGAACGAAGGAGATTAACGGCGTGTTCACGACTAATGCCAATTGCCGATTCGTCATTGATCGAAAGAATTTGATCACCGACCTTTAATCGTCCGTCTTTTTGTGCTAAACCATTTTCAAGTAATTCTCGAATGAAGATACCTGATTTTTGGGTCGCTCGTTTAGCACCTAAGATGCGGATTCCCAGTCCGTTTCGACTATTTGAATATACAATTAATTCTTCGGTATTCGTCATTGATAGAATCTCATAAGAGAAGAACAGATCGGTGGGTGGAATAATAGCGCATGGCGCTGACAAAATACTATGTTAATTTTAACCTTGTATGCATGCGCGCAAATGAAGAAACATAAGAGTGAATTGAAAATCAGTCAGTCATAGATACTTTCATGTATTTCAATAGGATACAACTTCTAACAATCAGATTAACTCGTTTTTACATAGTTTCATTGGATTTATCGCGTTCGATCATTCGAAATTTTTCCTAATTAATTTGTTTACTTTCTTTAAAAAAATTATTTTTCTTTCAAAACTTTTCAATGTAATTCGGACAGATGTCGCTACTCTGACCCATTTTTTTTTGTATGATGTTATTGTTATAAATCTTTGTGTATGGATTCAATAAAGCAATGATTCTTCAAGCCTTCCGATGCAATCGGAAGTAACTGCAGAGAGTCGATGAATATCTTGACTACAAATATTGTCTTTTGTGTGAAAATTTTGCCTTACGGATATCGAATTACTCGTTTGTATTCGGCTTGAAATTGATGAGATCCATTTAGTAAACGAGAATCAGTCGGGTCGATATTGAAAAAGTCAATGTGTGTTGATAAATTGTAAATCCTATATAAAGATAGAGATGTCACTGATAGACAAAAGGTGGTATGATGATCTGACAATGTATAAAAACTGATTGGTGAATAAAATTGATGCGTTGATTGATGAAAATGAGTCATGAAATGAAATAACTCGCCCGTTACAAACGCGCATATCAATTCATATAGAGATTCTAATTGCGCACTTGTTCTCGACTCGTTTCTCATTGATTTTGTTTTAAGATTAGATACATTCGTCGATAAAAACATGTCATCTGTGATTGTACGAACTGACTTTTCTCCCTTCAATTTCTATCGATTTTCGTTTTCCATAGGATAAGTATAAACGAAAAAAGAAAGAAAGTCAAGCGGCGAACAATTTGAATTCGTCGTCGACGGATGTCGGTGTTATTCGAATCGGTCATTATATTCTTAATGAAACTTTGGGAACGGGAAGCTTTGGAAAAGTCAAAAGTAAGATTTTCGTGATTGGCTTTGTTTGTCATGTAGATTGCTTGGGATTTTTACAGAAGCTTACCATCAATTGACTAGACACACGGTTGCAATTAAAATTGTCAATCGTACGAAGATAAAACAATTGGATGTCGTAGGAAAAATTCGACGAGAAATTCAAAATCTGCGACTTTTTCGGCATCCACATATTATTAAATTGTAAGAGAAATCGATTTTTGTTTTCTTTTCCGCCACTATTCGAATGAATTTGTTCTATTAGATACCAAGTGATTAGTACGCCAACTGATATATTTATGGTGATGGAATATGTGTCTGGTGGAGAATTGTTTGATTATATTGTGAAAAAAGGCAAAGTATGACACGACACGAATTGTCTTTTCCATCAAAATCATTTTGAACTTTTCAGCTTACGGAAGCAGAAGCTCGACCATTTTTTCAACAGATCATATCTGGTGTTGACTACTGCCATCGACATATGGTGGTTCATCGTGATTTGAAGTAAGTCGGCAAACGATCTGATCGTTGATTTTCTCGATATTACTGTGTTCTTTAGGCCAGAAAATCTTCTGCTTGATGATGCATCACATGTTAAAATTGCTGATTTCGGTTGGTTTGAACATTCATTCGTTGATTGAAAAAGAATTCGTTTATTATCGTTTCAGGTTTGTCAAATATTATGAAAGATGGTGAATTATTAAAAACATCTTGTGGGTCACCAAATTATGCCGCTCCTGAAGTTGTGTCTGGAGAGTCAGTGTCACATTTCGTTTGAATGCTTTAAATTCTATCTTCGACTTTTGCTATAGACTCTATGCTGGACAAGAAGTCGATATTTGGAGTTGTGGTGTTATTCTCTATGCATTACTAACAGGAACTGTAAGTTAAGATAAAATGACTTGAAAATGTTCGTAGGAATTGTTTCGATTTAGTTACCTTTCGATGATGATAATGTTCAAGTCTTATTCAAAAAGATTAGATGTATGTAGATTCTGATAGAGAATTTCGATAATGATGAATATATTTTCTAGCTGGTATTTTTCCCATTCCTGATTATTTAAATCCATCCGTAGTTGATCTTCTTCAACGAATGCTCACTGTCGATCCTGTCCGTCGAGCGACTATTAAAGAAATTCGGTAAATTTTTTTAAATTCGAAATTGATTGTGACTATTTTTCCATTGAAATCTTTCAGAGAGCACGAATGGTTCAAAGTAAATCTACCTGATTATTTATTTCCAAAAAGTTGTGAAGAAGGAACGAATATCATCGATCTTGATGCAATACAAGAAGTTTGTGAAGTGAGTTCTGTTAATTAATAACGCAACAGAACATAAGAGAAAGTTCTTTTTGTAGAAATTTGGTATTAGTGACACTGAAGTTCAAGATGCTTTACTTATAAACGATCCTCATGATCAATTAGTAATTGCTTATCATTTAATCATCGATAACAAACGAATTTGGAACGAAGGTTTGTTTCTTCAATTGTTCGTTTGATTGAATCATTTTGATTATTTCTTTTTTAGCTCGAAAAGTGGAAATCGCCGATTTCTTTGCAGCATCAAGTCCACCTCATTCATCTTTCTTAGCGATGACAGTGAGTCATTTCGTCATTATATGAACATTCCACAAGAAAACAACTGATTTCTTCTAGCCTAGCTCAACATCTGCTCGTTCACCATCACCATTCGTAAGTTTCAATTTTCATGATCTTATTTCGATGGTATTGATAGTTAAGAACTATATTCGAGATATTCTTTGTCTGTAGTTTCAAGACGCAGTTAACTCATCACAGGTTGTATATTTTTGCCTAAGAATTGATGGTCCTCATTGAATTTCTTATATAATTTTGGATTTGATCTTTTCATTCAATCAGATTTTTCTTTTCTGACCACTTTTCTTTTCGTAGAAATCACCTCCAGTCCGTATGCATCCGGAGAAAATGCCTGGTGAGTAATCTATCATCTCAGCAATTTACATTATAAAAATTTTCTTTGAAAAATTTAGCATTGAAAGATCTGACCGTAACATTGGATCCACTTGATGCACTGAATTCCGGCAATAATTCCTTAGCCGTCAATCACGGTAGTACTAATCGACGAAAATCGTCCAGTTCAACAACTTCAGGGATCAACAGCGGCGCAGGTGCTGCTTCACTTAAAAAGGCCAAATGGCATTTAGGTATTCGATCTCAATCGAAACCGCAAGATATTATGAACGAAGTATTTAAAGCGATGAAAGAATTAGAGATGGTAAGTCTGTTTCATTTCTATCGAAATTCATGTTGTTTTCATCAAAAACTTCATTAAGGAATGGAAATTTTGCAACAATAGCATGTATAGCATTCGAGCACGACGCAAAGTGGCGAATACAAATCGACATGTAAGTACAAAGAAAAAAGAAAAGAAAAGTGCACTGGCCGGGAATCGGACCCGGGTCGCCCGCGTGGCAAGCGAGCATTCTACCACTGAACCACCAGTGCGTGTGAAAATATTAATCTTTTAATCTTTTCAGGTTAAATTGGGTCTTCAATTGTACCAAGTTGATCATCGATCATATTTATTAGATTTTCGTAATTTAAATGCCAAAACAGATGGTCATCATCCAATCTTTTCTACTCAAACTGGTTCGAATATATTCATTGATTGATGTCCTAAGTTAAAACTTGTTTTCCAGGTCTTCTCGGTAGTGAAACTGAAATGGAAAATCTCGAACCGAATCGTTCGTTAACATGGGAATTCGGTGATAATGATAATTCGCAAACATCTGCATCGGAAGAATCAGTTTCCGAAGTAATGGAATTCTTCGAAATGGCTGCGAGTCTTATTCGAACCTTAGCGCCGGATTCCGCGCCAAAACCACATGCAACACCTACGCCAACAACAGCAACAGCAACGGCTGCTTCCTAAATCTGAACACAAACATTTATAAATAAATATATATATATTCTTTAATACGCATATGTATATATCTGCATTTCTCTCATTTTTGTAGCTATTTTGTAGTCGCTCTTACCCTCGTCTCTCTATTTTCATTCTCCTTATTCATTGTTATTCGTAAGAATTGAAATAAAAATAGTGATTTGGAGGAGAAGAATTTATTTGCATAGAAAAACCTAAGAAAGCGACTTTTTTTTTCTATCGACGAGATTTTGTTGAATTCGATTTCGCGTGAGGAAAAACAAACCACGGTGGAAAATAATGTTCGCGTATACAATTCTGCGAAGGAACTGGATAATTCAAGTCATGAATAACATTTCCACCTGCCAACCAAGCAGCCCACCAACCATACGTGCCTCCTGTAACAATCGTATGTTCACAGAGTGCTAATGCAGCTAAATCATCGCCTGAGAAAAACGATTTCGGCGTGATAAATACATCTGAATTATGTCCGAGATTGGTTCTCACATAATTCTTATCATCGCTGGCGATTAAAAATCTACAATTGATGTATTTTCGACGATAATAATTCATTGCAAAAGTTAAATAATCGACGCTTGTATCAATTTTGAAAAATGTTAAAAAGTCACCTCGACGGACATGCATTCCAATCCACGTTACAGGCATTAATGGAACAGAAGGATGTGTCAATAAAGATTTCAAATATTGATGAGTAACATTATCTTTTGTGTAATTCCCTAAATTCATTGGAATATTCCAAACAGCTAAAAATCGAAAGAATACTCAAGTATAAAATCAATATGATCAATATCAAACCTTTAAGAAGCTGTTCTACTAGTGGAACATTCGGCCTAATTGCTCCTTGATTAAATTGAAATAAATACGATATTTCGTGTCGATACTTCAAAAAGTAGCCATATGCTTGGTAGAAACCAATCATTTCATATCGCGTTAGATTTTCTTTCAATGGAACTCTGAGAAGATCATCAAATAAAGTGCATGAACTATATCGACCAAATAATCCCGGTTCTTTGACAACCGAATCTCGAGTTATCAAATGAACAGGCGTCTGATTTAAATTAACCAGGAAAATTGAACGAAGATCGGTTAAGATCCATGGTGCAACGTAAAGTTCGCATTGATGAAGGCGAGCCAAGCCATACGCACTAGCGAATAAAAACATTCGATTTCCCATCGCTCCATCAGCTGTTCGAATCACAATTAAACACGAAGGTTTTTGAGCTTTACTAATCACATTCGGTTGATAATCCGTCTGGATTAATTCACGATTGATCACCGGGAAAAACGACGGTAAGATACTTCTATTTGAAGAATCTCGACTTATAACAGGAATTGACAATGTCGGCAGATTGTCTTTAAATAAAATGTAATAAATAAGAAATAAACTTGTTAATATAAACGTAAAGACTGTAATGAATTTTGTGATTGTAAATCTTGGCTGAATAGAATTGTATTTACTTAATAGATAGTTCTGCATTTGATCCACTGGAGACACTTTACCTTGTCAATGTAACAAGTTGAGTCTGAAAACCAATAGAATTAATTTCCAGTAGTTTCTTTCTTTTTTACTCGATTTTTTTTTCTTTTACTTTCACCATGTAAGTTACGTTGAAGTCCTATGCATCAAGTTTGCGAAGAAGAAGAAGAAGAATAACAGGAGAAGAAAGAAGAAAAAAAAGAAAGAGAAATAATGTTCTGTATTCAGTTACTAACATACATTGCATATTCGCAGAGAATGTATATAAAAGAAGTCTTTTTCTGCTTGGCGGTGTTTTTCAGCTGTTGAGATAATGACTGCATGAAAAAAATAAGTAAATTAAGCGATGAAAAACACGTTTTCGGAGAAGAGTGATTGATAAAATCCAACAAACCTGGGATTAGTCGGCCTTGAGTGTTTGTTCAACGATTATCGATAAACATCAACTCGTATAACTAAACTTTTATCATTACTCATTACATCTCTAATCGACTTGGTCGGTTAATTTAATCATTGTTTTGAGAAAAATAATTTTCATTAGTTACCCGTGAAAACCTTGATTTTTATCTATTATCGATCAATATTGATCGTTATTTTTGGTAATTTTCAGAATGCAAAGTACTACGTATAACAAACTACACGAACATGCTTATTAATCATCAAAAGTTCTTTTACGAATCCTTAATCAAGATTTATTTCTTCCTTGCAAATCTCCTTTTAGTCGAATCTCTTCGAAAAACGTGTTCCACCCTTGATGAAGTAGACCTTTCTCTTTTCATAATGGTCTTTTAAATTTCTTTGCAAAACCCAAATCTACCCTTCGATATTATTTCTTACCCATGGTATTGTGTTTTATGTCATGTTTCACGCATGACTGCCCCAGGTACCATGTTGTTTAACACAAAAAAAAGTGTAAAGAAGAAGAAAAAAAACGACGCGAATAGAAAAATACAGTGATGCATTACTACCATTATGTATCGCTCCTTATATTTCTAACATAACAAGGATTCATACATACGTCTATACGTGTAGCTATACAGCGTGCAAAAAAACAACAAAAACCGTGACTAGTTACCTTCGAGATATATATTTTAACGCAAAATAATCATGGCGAAGAAAGCCACACCAGCCGATTTATCGTCTTCTGAATTCAACGAGGAAACAACGTCGTCGGATGATCAAGAGAAAACATCAACAAAGAGAAGATCGAAGAGAAGTTCAGTTAAAAGTTATGTTAGTGATATTTTATCAAAACGTGAAAGTGAAGATGGACAACCAGTAGATTTGGCTCAAACTGAAATTAGAATTGATTCATCATCTGATAGTTATCGCAATAATGACATTGCATCGGCATTCCGACATTATCCATCGAATCCGGAAGGCAATGCTCGAACTAATGCTCCACGACAGCAAGGACGAAGCACCAGTAGTGATGAAGAAACAGGCCGTGAATTACCGACAGAACACGTAATAGAAAAACTTTCATATTTTTGTTTCGAAAGTCTGTTTGATGTTTTAGTCAGGTGATGCTGATGATTCAATTGCAGAACTGAATTTAGATCCCAATCCAGTATACGAACAACGCGAAAGTGCAGAACAAGTCTATAAACAAAAAGTTTATCTACGTCAATTACAGCCACCAACGCCTCAACCAGTTGAAATTCAAGTACAAGAAGTATTGATTAATGCTCAAACAGACAAGCCACCAATACATGTTCATGTCGGTCATCGAGCACCTCGAACCCCATCACCAATTATTATTAAAACCGCACCACCGCCACCTCCTCCATTATCCGATACAAGTCAACCAGTTGTTTATAATAAATACGTTCCACCACCAAAACAACCACCGCAACAGGTTAATCGTTTTTACTCAATTAACTCAAAATCGAATCGTTCATAGCTTTTAGGTCATCATTCATCGTCATCCCGATATGCCACCCAAACCACGTGCGTATTTTTCTCTTGTTTTGCAAAACTCGAATGTCTTTTCTTGAATATTAAGGTCCAATCATCGTTGAACAGTGGTTACCATATAAACCTGCACCAAAACGAATCATAAAACATTCCATACCTCGTGAAGCATTACAAACTCCTCCACCACCACATAACATTATTGTTGCTTACTCCAAACCGCGTGCAATCATTGAAGTTGAACTAGTTCGTTTACCAGTAGTAAAAATCGATCCTCAACAATATCAACAAATGACTGTTAATGGAAGTCTCGATGCAATGCGATATCCACAATTTCAACATGAACAACAATATTTTTCGAGAAACCGACCAGCACGTTCAGCTACTAGTTCCGATCAGATTAATTGGCGTATTTGAAAATTTCAATAAATTAGCTTCATTTCAGTAAAAAGAAAACACAAGAAAATCGTCCAGTGACAGTAGCTTACGTTCTAAATTGCGCTCATACGACTGTTAGACTCGATTTAATTTGCTTTAGAACAGAGTAAAAGTAATAACTCATTGATTGTTGTAATGATAGACTCATACGGTAACATGTGCTTTCATAATTGTCTTGATATCCTTTTACGCTTGACTTCTCAGCGATCGAAAACAGATGAAATGATTTTACGCGAAAAAAGAAACATAAAAAAATGAGCGAAAATCCCGACGCATCAGTCAAATTTTCCAAATATAGAAAGAAAATCAATAAATTTCCGAACGATTCGGTCACCAATACTTTCTTTTTATTCGTTGTAGTTATTGATTACACCATTCTCTTCCGTCTGATTGATTTTTTTCTTCTCATTGGACACACATATTTTCTTCCTTATTCGTTTACGAAAGCGAATAAAATCATGTTTCTATGATTTTGCTTTTTCCCTACATTGACAAATGAATTTCAGCTCGTAAACACGAGTCCATTCGATGCCGCATAACTTCGATCCTTTGTTACATTTTCTCGAAAATAATATTCTTAGATTTTATTATTAAAAAAATTTATTTAGTTATAAAAGAATTAAAGATTTTCTTTCAAATATTTCGCAATATCGTTAAGCATTGTGTGAGCGATATTCAATTCGAATAAACCATCTAGAAAAGTTAAAGAACCGTGAAATGTATTGTCGAAGTGATGGTGAACGACTTTCACTCCATTTGCTTTCAATCGACCTGCATAAATAAATCCTTCATCTCTCAATCGATCATGATCAACAGTTAACACATAAGTTGGCGGTAATTTAGCTAAATCGGAATCATCGACTAACAATGGTGAAATATCGCGATGTAAAACCAGTTTCGCATTTCCAATCAACTCAGCATTGCCTTCCATTTGATCCGTAATCGGTTCTTTGTAAACTTGTCGATATTTCTTCGGAATGAATGACCAATCAACATATTTACGATAGGTTTTTCGTTGTTCAAGACTTGTGTGATTATTAGCGAGAATATCATCGCTAATACTTTTACCGGTGTACAACTCGAGAACTTGTCCACCTCTTCCAAAATGAAAGATATGTAAAGCCGGTGTTAAGTACGATGGAACCATGAAGTCAAAGAATTGAACGACAGGATAGATCAAGACTTGAAGACGAGGACGGATTTCACTAATTGGTTCACTTGCAAATCGCATAGCGATAACAGCAGCGAGATTTCCACCTGTAAAGAACAAACAATGAAGAACAAATGATTGGGTCTGAGAAGACAAACCAGCTGAATCGCCTGATATGGCAATACGTTGAGCATCAATATGAAACTTTTTTGCGTTGTTTGTATTGAGAAAGTATTTGGTCACTTTCATACAATCATCAAGTCCGGCAGGAAAATGATGTTCAGGTGCAAGACGATATCTTTCAGAAAAGCAATGAATACTCATACAACATGACGATTTAACTTACTCAACAGAGATAATGATAAAACCAGTTTGTCGAGCTAAATCTCGTGTAATTGGATGATGTGTATCTAAAATCGAATCGATCTTTTCAAAGTTCAAATAAGTAAAATATTTACTGACCGACTGAACCCATATAAAATGCTCCACCGTGATAGAATATAACAGCTGGCAAAAATTTTGCTTTCTCATTTTTGAAATTAATCGGAGAATAAATTCGTACAGGTACTCCTTCAATAGTTGTATCCCGAATCTATTTTGATAAATCTTATCTAATCACAGATTACAGATAGAAGCTGTTTTACTTCTATATCCGTGATGATTTCTGCCGGCTTTAGTTTCTTCAAAATCAAACCACTATTTCGTTGAACATACCAAGCAGGTGCAAAACCAAACGTTTCGGATGCTTTGCCCTGAATATCGAGATTTAATAATCGAACGACTGTGGAACAGATCACACTTACGACAAAACCGATTAGTTTCATTGCGGCATTAAGCAAACGAATACGATCCATTTGTTCAACACCTTCGCTGTTTGGTACATAATATAAATATCCGAATAAACCGGCGAGAACAGTACCAAAAAGTGCTAAACTTGAAAGCTTTCGACCCATGTTTTAGCAAGGCAATATCTCTACGATAGTTAATGCTATAAAATAAAAAGAAAAATTCTGCACGTGTAAGAAATGAAAAGAAAGCAAATATTTGTATGGTGTTTAGCTTATATTTACTCTCGAGAACTTTTCGTACGTTCTTGTTACGAAAGAGACAAAGTTTAAAGATTTATTTGATTTCGAACGAACGTTAAAAACTTAAGGTTAATGTTGTTAGTTTGTGGTTGTCATATTCGATGTCAAAGGATAAAGAAGAATTTTCCTCGAACTGTACATTTAACCCTATTTTGAACAATTTAGTCTGATTGAAAAGAAGAATCGAGAACGCTCATTAAATTACGGTTTCAAAACATGTTTTGCTTTCATTGTGATATCCAAAGATTACCATAAATCGATATCTATTCATCGAAATTGTGATCTAGGCAACTGCATGTATCGAAGAAGAAGAACAGGAGAGAAAGAAAAGAGATAAACGGGTTGTACATTCGTCGTTCTCTATCAAATTCAGTTTTTACCCATTTTCTATTGTGCGGAGGCAGTACAAGGTCAGTCTCAGTAATGTCCGACGACACTGATCAGTTGTGTTTTTTCTCTCTTTATGATACGTCCGTCGTGAATGTTCGTTACAGCAAGATAGATATATAGTCGTTCATTTCAGTCGGCAGATGAATTTGTGCACATTCGCACATTTTTTTCATCGGAAGATGGATCGATTTCTAATGAATGTCTTATGTTTTATTTTTAGTTTTGTATAGTAATAACTTCGTTTTTGTCGATAAATGTCATCGAACAAAGGTCGAGATTATCCAGAAGGTAACGAATCTGCTTGAAATGACCCTTCTAATTGCTTTCGTATAGATGATTCTGATCGAGATCATCAATCTTCGAAACGTGGTACGTACAAATCGAGGTTAAGGACACACTTAGACTACCTTTTGCTTTTAGCTCGTACAAGTCGTATCGATGAATTGACATCTGAATATTCTCATCGTCGTTCTTATTCATCGACTGGTACAATCGATGACAAGTCCAACCTTACTGGTCCTATTAATAATGGTTCACATTATGTTGTACCCAAAGCTCTCTCCGATGCTGGAAGTGACACTAAAAAACGTTCACGTTCACTTGTTCGTCCAACTATTCGCTCAGCTGTACCCAATTCACAAATTACAACCATCGCCAAACGACCACCTCAATCCGGCCGAGGTAAATCCGAAAATAATCTCTGCTTCGTGAGATTGCCTTCCAATTTTAGTTGGACAACGCATTGAACTCTACACAAATCATTTTCAAATCAATTTCTCCAAACGTGCCAATGAAGTAATTCTTTATCAATTCGACGTCGATGTCGAACTTCTCATGCGTGACGGCTCATGGCGATCATGTCGCAAAGATGAACGTTTACAAGTTCTCAAAACAATCATCGAACGGGAACATTTTCCACTCGTTTGGTATGATGAAGGAAAGAATTTATATGCAACGGAAAACTTAACATTGAATCACAAAAAAGAATACGAATGTCAGATCGTTCACAAAAAAACGGGACAAACCAACAAATTTCGATTCTTACTAATTAATCTCGTAAAAACTTATGAATTGCAAAGTTTATTTGATTTTATACAAAAACGAATCGATGTTCGGCCACATGACCCCGTTCGAATTCTCGAAACATTATTCAAACAAACCCAACGATCGGACATGATCACCATTAAAAACCAATCGTATCCGAAACATCAACGGTTGGATGATCTCGGCGATGGCCGCGGTCTCGCATCAGGTTTTTACCAAGCAATTGTTCTTGGCGAACGTGGTCCGACATTAAACATCAACAACACTTTTTGTTGCTTTTATCAAAACTATAATTTAGTCGAATTTCTTTCGTGTTATTTGAATCACGATATCCGACGACACGGCATTCCACCTAAAGATCAGCCATTACTCGTTCGAAAAGTTCTCAAATCGCTCTGGTTTGTTACATCGCATACGAACAAAGTTCGGCGATATCGTTTGAAATCATTCGGTCGCCCTGCAGATGAACATAAATTTACGAAGAAAGAAGGCGATCAGACCACCGTTGCTGATTATTTTCATGACAAATATAACATTCGCTTACGTCATCCTCATTTACCTGTCGTTGAGCTTTATAATCCAGTTAATAAGAATCAATCGAACTTTTTACCAATGGAAATGGTCACTGTTGATGAATGGCAACGAAGTTTAAAAGCATTAACGACTGAACAACGCGCGAAAGTGACAAAGAAAACCGTTGTTCGTCCAGGTGAACGTTACGGAATGATTCGTCGTGTTGCCGATGAACGTCGATTCAATCAAGATTCATATTTGGAACGATTTGGTTTAACTGTCGATGTTAATGAAATGTTATTAGTACCAGCAAGAATTTTACCACCACCAGAAATCAAATATAAATCATCGCGTGATCAAAGTGATACAGTCGAACGTGTTCAAATCGGTAAATGGTGGTTAAATAATCGTTTCAACAAAGCACGCGAAATTCGAACATGGGCCGTTGTTCTCGTTAGTCAACGTGAACCTGATGATCGACAAATTCGTCTCGCAAGAGACTTTGCTCGTCGACTTCCACAGGTTTGCTTGAAATCTTTTGTGTAAAGCGAAACGAGACATTGAGAATTTTTCATTTAGGCAATGTCGAAATATGGCCTTCGATTAAGTTCATCACCTATTGAGAAGTCTGATGCAGCTGTACCACAAACAATCCTTGCTCGTATGAATGAACTCAAAATGCAAGGATGCGAAGTTATTATTTATATTCTCAATCAAGTCGGTGATGACATTTATCATGCAATTAAATTCTTTGGCAATGTTAAACTTGGTATCGTTACACAATGTACACGTTTCGATCGACTTATGTCAAATAGTGATCCTCGGAAAATGGATATGTATATTCAAAATTTAGTACAAAAATTCAATGCAAAATTAGGTGGTGTTAATCAACTTGTGTCATTAATGCGTGCATTAACATCTCCATCAGCTCGATCTGATATTTTTATGTTCTTTGGTATCGATTGTACACATATAACATGTTCACGTGAACGTCCATCGATTGCTGCTGTTATTGGTTCAAAAGATTCAACAAGTTCACAATATGCTGGTCGTGTTGTACAACAATTTTCACCGAAAGGAAAAATTGCATTGGAAATTATCAAAGATCTTCATATACTCGTTGGTGAATTAATTCGTGAATTCTCTAATCATAATTCACATTTACCGAATAAACTTGTTTTCTATCGTGCTGGTGTTGATGATGGATCATTTCAAAAAGTTCTTGACAATGAATTACGAGCAATTCAACGAGCATGTACCGGTAAGAATCATTTGCATTTTATGAATACGCGATTGACTTTGTTTTCGATAGAATTATATGGCCATAATCAATTACCGAAAATTTGTTTTGTTGTCGTCAAAAAACGACATAATACTCGATTTTTTACTTGGGATAAACAAACTAATCAAACAAACAATGTTCAACCAGGTAAATGCGTGAAGATTTCAGTTTAACTCTCGTTGATTTTTTTCAGGAACAGTCATCGATACCGATATTGTTTCGCCGAATGGTTTCGACTTTTATCTCAATTCACATGCAGCTATTCAAGGCACATCACGACCAATGCTCTATCAAGTTTTATATGATGAAATTGGTTTCACATCAGATGACATTCAACAATTGACGTAAGACACACTGCTTCTTCCCTACACTATTTAAAGCAAAGTCGTGTATTTGCAGATATTATCTCTGTCATACTGATGTCCGCTGCACAAAAGCTGTATCTGTTCCCGCACCGGTTCATTATGCAACACTATGTGTTTCACGTGGTCTCAATCTAGATTACGAAGGTCAAATGGCAAATGAACAACGAAGTATTGCTGCGTAAGTTTTTCTTTCGTTTGGGAAAAACTAGTCTCAATAAAGTCTTGTTTTAGTTCTGATTTAGATGAAGCATTATTGGATGAAGATGTTGTTGTCACGTTGGATGACGTTCAAACAACAAAGATTGACTTCAATCCATTGATTGAAAACACAATGTGGTTTGCATAAACTTTAGTGATTTGTTTTCTGTACATAGATTATTTTGTTTTTGCTGTTAATTTGCTGGTCAATTTGACCAGTTGCATTTTGTCTGAGATGGTTTACTTCTATTTGTTGCTGTTGTTGTTCTTTCTTTCTCTTTTTGGATTGTCTTTTTTGTTTCTTTTTGCATATCTTTTTTTCCTGGCTTTGTTTTGTATATGTAACTGGTGATAAGTTTGATTAGATGATAAAAATTGATTTGGCCATTCAATGAAAACCTTCTTCCTTTTTCTTTCATATTCGATTGTAGCATGAAAAAATCTCGCTACTGAAGTATAAGCACGGAGCACGATCGAGATAAAATATTGAGAAAATGCATTTCTTTCACGCCTCAATTGTTGTTAACGAGATTCGAAACGTATGTGATTTCTGTACAAAGTTGTACTGCGATAAAATTACCCACACATCCAATTGCACATAGATTTTTCTTTTTATTCGATCGAAACAAACTCTCTTGTTTGTTAAAATTATCTGTGATACTAAAGCTTGTCGCACAAAGAATGAAATATGGCAAATGAGCCACGGAATATAACACGTCAGAAGAGTTTCTTTTGCAAACAGAATTCATCCAAGAGAAATAGGTATTTATTTTTGAACTTACAAATGAGAATACAATGAAGACAAGAGAAAATACCATAGATCCGATTAGTCTGTATCTAAAAACAAGACTTTTCTTTTAAATGAACTTGAAATCTCACTTACTTTCATACAAATTTTTATAGTATTGGATTATTAGTCGTTTAATGACAACGACCTTCAACAAAATAATCATATAGAATAAAAGAAGTAGTAAAATAAAGAGTGCTTACTGAAGAGATGGCGTCCTGTATATCATTCATATTGGAGAAGATGATCCCACGTCGATCATTCCGGCGACTGGATACGTTGAAATCTGAGTCGGTTCCGGTACAGCTCTTCTCGATTCCGGCGGCAAGGAAATGGTCGGAAAACGAACCTAACCGGCCGTACCATTATAACCTAGGATATCGCCTAAGCCATTTTTACCATTTCCGCGCAATTTTATTTCCAAAAGACCTTCGTCCATATTCTATGTAGACAATAAATCAAATTGAAGAGAAAAATGACAAGTCCACATGCCAAGTCGGTTATATTGTATTGACTTTGCAACCCATGTCGATCAGTCCCGTACTCGGATCCGAAACATGGATTTTGTAAGGGTCATCATAGAACATAGCTAAAAAGATCGCTCATAAAATTTGCAACAACCGACGGGATTTTGCTATCAGTTTGCAACGGGTAATAAACCCTTTTTGGGTTTTTCAAGAAAAAAGGGTAGATTCGACTGGTGAACGGATTTTCAGTTATAAATCCTTTTTGCGAGTTGATTATTATGCTGATTTTTTTCAGTGTAAGGCGGGACAATTTTACCGCTTATATACGAATAAAACGACCGAGGTAGAGCGATTCACTTCGTGCATAATAAGAGAGCCAATCCAAAGATATATGTCAAAGATCTCCTTGCAGATGCGGGCGTTGTGGGTGATTATGGAGAGGCAAGAATTATTGTTCGAAATTCATCATCGGGCATTATTACGGGAATTAAGGATGAAAATGGAACTTATACCACTGACGCACAAACGTTAAATATAACTCGTGGATTTGGAGGACAAGTCGTTATAGTTTTGGCGTGGACAACACAGCTGCTTTCCGTCAATGTTATTCCTGCTGAAGATAATATTCAGTTTGATCCTGAAATTGGGTATGACCAATATTGTTTTCCTTTTTGTGTACGTCATGTCTCATAGTTTCGATCAGAAGTCAGCGCATAATAGGATATGTCACTTCATTCTATTCACTTTGGAGACACGCTTGACATTTCAGTGAGTTGAATACACACTACATTCTAATTTTCTAGTTACGGTGTGGTGTTCAGTTGTCTTCATCTCCTAAGAAATGTTCAAGATTCTGGAGTTCAAAGTTATTCTCCGTCGCTCGAAATGCCATAATCCGGCCAAGTTGAAAGACCAAATTCGAATGATAGTTCGAAAACGGAAACATACTCTCGGTTCAGGTCATTACAGAATTCAATTTGCGGCTTTAAAACACTTTGGAAATCCTTCGAAGTTCAATGATTGCGAAATATACCGTACGCCTCCATTCAACTTCGTATCATAACCATATATAAATCAGCATTACCAAGCACTTCTTTCGTTCGTGACTTCGCTTAGCTATCTTCTAGAAATATCTAATATTTTTTTATTAAAATAAATAATTAGCTTTTACTAAATAAATAGAATTTATCGCTTATGTTGTCCTGTTCCGAATGAAATAATTCGATTCTCAACAACATTAAAACCTGTACGGAATTTGACATGTGTGGAAACAGTTGTTAAATGAGTTTCTATACATATTCTTGTTAATTTTATTAATGAAATTAGATTCCATTAGTTAGAAAAAAAAACACACTGTATCAATCTTCAATCGATTTTTCTTTTGGTGCCTGGTAAACACCAATTGGTAAAATAGCTTTCTTCCATGTAATATTGATAACCAGAGCAGCTGATCCATACCAGGCAGCAAAAGACGTAGCAATTCCGAACCATCCACCAATATTGAGAACAACGGATGAGTTAGCTAAACTTCCAACAACTAAGAACAAAAATGTCATATTAAGAATTATAAATATATAAAACACAAGTCTGGATGTTTTATAAGCTGCAACATTTATGCAAATTGTATAGAAGAACCAGCATAATAGAAAGAAGCCAGTTGCTTTGTTGACTTTTCCAGTAGATTCTATTGTTGGAACAATATAATAAATATAACCACCAAACGATAACCAGAAAGCTCCATAGCTTGAGAACACAGTGGCACCGAAAGTATTATTTACTTGAAATTCCCACATTCCAGCTGCAAATTGTGCGATTCCGCCATAAAATAAAGCGACCGGTAAAAAAACTGCCGATACTTTAGGATCAATTAAATTTGAACCAGCATTAAACACAGAAAGCATAAAAAGAGTTAGTGCAAATGCAGCAAGACCAAGTGCTCCCGGGTTTCCAAGTGATGTTGGAACTGGTGTCTTTGCATTCAATCCGCCCATATTATGTAATAGAGATTCAAATTGTTGATCTGATAAATATGGAATATTTGAATGAGGAGGTTGATATGAACTATCGTTTGTATTCACATCAATTTCGATGTATTTTTCTTCTCTTTGTCTAACTGGCATTGTGATTGAAAGTATAACGAAGACTATTTCACAATTTCTCGTGCAGATATTTTTATCAACGTACTTAAGATATAGATTCAAATGAAAAATAATCAGTATTTATATATACATATAGTTTCATTTATATGTACGCAGACACAACAAATAAAGCGTATTTGTCAATAGACGGTATGGTGTTGAGATAGGTAGCGTACCTTTAACTTGTCGTTGATATTTAAAGTATTTGTAGATCATCCAACTAAATCTTCATTTATCATGGATTTTGTTTTTGATAATTTATAGAGAAACAAAAACACTATTTTATTTCGGTGCTAGTTGAATTAATATAATATATGTATTAAAAAAACGAGAATTTTAGTAATGAAAAGAATGTAGACATCCGAAGAAAGTGCATCGTGATTCAATTCGCAAAGGTTAATGTACTACTATAGATTATTTGCACCTTTATTTATAAAGTTAACGAGCAGAAACGCACGGCAAGTGTATACAACGAAAATGAAGTTATGTCATGAAACCAATGATTTTTTGTTTTTTCTTGGAAATTTTTCGAAAGAAAATCAAAATAAGATTTTAAATAAAACAACAAAATCATTTTTTTTGTATCTTTAGTCTTCATCCACATATTTGATTTCATGACGAAGATGTCTTTCCTTTCGGTCCAATCAAATCGAACTCATCAATTAAGCCATAGCTAAAAAAAAGCATAGATATCAAAACTACCGAGAATAGGCACACCTAGAGGATGGGTATATGAGCAGGTGTAACTATTTTACCTGAATTAATGTGTTAGAGTCAGCTGTACCTATTATTTACATTATTCTTGATTAATCAAAACAATATTATTGATAAGAAAACTGTTCGTGTATTTTTCCATACAATTATTTGAAAGTCAAATTAAAAAAGTCGCTCTTTTCATAAAACTATTCCATCGAAAAGACAAGAATTTCTTTCATTCATGATCATACAAATAGAGCATGACTACAATAGTTATACCAGTCATTACCATGAACATCGCGCTCTCGATTGTCTCATATATTAAATCTAAAACGACAAAATCACACAATAAGAAATTTACTTATTGAATAGATCATTTTCATTCTTTCATATTCGCTTGCAAATGTCATATCATTCGCATCCAATGTTTCAAGTCAACGCAATGCACTTTACAGTATAATGTTTTATCGATATCCTAGATACAAAAAAAATATTAGTTTCAAGGAAAAATAGAAAATCCAAAGTTGAACGAATTCATGAAATGATTGTCTATTTATCTATACGACACCAATAGTCTCATCGAGACTCACGTCTTGATCGTCATCAATAGTGTCGCTCGCTTTCGACAAACGAAACACGATTTATCAAAACACAATATTTTCGTCTTTGTGAAATCTCTTTTATTGTTAAGTTTCCAGAATTCAACGAACTTAATTCATCTTATAACAAGAGAAATATCCATTAAAAATGATCGTTACATGAACATTTTCCATCTGCAAAATGATGAATGCGATTAGCGTCGCGTACAATGATCTGACAATTACGAATTTGACTAATCAGTTTGATTGCATTATCTATAAAAATAATTCATGAAAAAACAAATCTTTTCGTCGTATTGTATTCGAAATCAATTATCGCCAAGTGACTTACGACAATCGCCACAAATACGAAGATTCTGCACTATTTGGATTCGTGATGGAATTGGTCGTTGAATGAAATTATATGCTAATGCCAATCTTTCACTGTGACTATTAAGAATCGATGCAACAGTTTCATCAGGCATCATTGGACGTGTTATCCAGCTTGAATCAAACTTATGACCATGTTCAATGAGTTCACTTTCGATTCGATCAAGTTCCTCATAAATTTCTTTCGTCCGTGGGTGAGATCGATCTTGAGCACGAAATTGCTAAGAATTAAATAAAATATTCGAATGAAATTAACATAGAAACATCTTATCTACCACAAGTTTATCGTTGATCTCAGTCCAAGATAATCCCATTTGTTTTTTTGCACCAGATCGACTCAGATTCCATCTCATTTGTGATGCTTCATCTAAGTTTCCCGATGCCGCTAATACATTAGTGAGAAGAACTGAAGCTGATATCAAATCTTTGTCCATAGCATGAAATAACTTTTGTATTCGTTGAGTTATTTGTCGCGCAAGAGAAACATCTTTTTGATTACGAACACCCGATAACAATGACACTAAAAATGAAATAAACTCTTTATACAATATATATAAATCTTTCTCAATCTTGTATTAATAGCGTTTCGAGGAGATGTGAAATACTTTCTATGGAAAGAAAAACGAATTCGGATAGGATTAATGACAAAACTTACTATACATAGGTAGACAAGGAGATTGATGACGTTCGAATTCTTCAATCAATTCTTTGGCTTCATCAAAAAGAGATAAACGACTCAAACAATCGACCTAAACAGATAGATTCAGAGTTTATTGTTTAATAATGAAATTTGTTTCACAACCATTGCTGTATAAACCCATTTATTTTTCATACTAATCGTTGAAAATATGAAACGAGCTTCATCAACAAGACCTGAATGCGAACAGGCATTTAACACACAAACATGAGTTTTTTCAACGATCATTTCCACTGGCATTCGATAATAAAGTTCAATTGCTTTATAACCCAATCCATTTAAACCGTATGAATTAACTAAGAAAATAGCTTCAGGAAAAGAAAAAAATATAACTTAAACTCTAAACTTACTCATAGCCGTATATGCTACAGGATCCGGTTGATCAATCTGTTTGAAGATTTGTTCTGCTTCCTTTACAAATCCTACTTTACCCTTGTTGAAAATAATAAATAGATTCAAACAAAGATAGACGACTTAATATCTAACCCACATATGGATTAGAGCTGTTTGAAACTGAAGATCATTGAACATTGAAGATGGAATTTGTTTTACAATTGTTCGACAGCGTGACTCAATACCAATTTGAGCGCATGCATCGATTAGAAGAACAAAAATGATTTTGTCTGGTTGAATGCCTTCTTTTTTCATCTTTTTGTACAAATCAATAGTTCTCATTGGCAATCGATGATCGTTGTAACATTTCATCATTTGTCCATAATCGATTACAACATGTTCCAACATATCAAATAGTTTTTCAGCATTTGAAATGTCACCACATTTGATGAACATATCAAATGTAGCAACAAGAATGTGTTTATTTTTGCGATTGATCAATGGCATTTGAAACCAAACTTTACGACCAAATTCTAGTGCCTTTTTCGTTTGAACTTGTGCACAACTACTGAATAAAAGACATAGAAGAATTTCATTTGGATTGGTAACTTTGGAAAAGAGATCAATTGCCTTTTCAGGCATACCATTCATTTTGAAACCTAAGTGGAAGAAAACGATATAGAATACAACTGAATCTATGAGTTAAAAGTAACCTTTCATTAGGGATCCATAATGCACCATTGTTTTACTCGTGGATTCATTGAAAATACATTGAGCATCGTTTACTCGACCACATCGCACTTAAATAAAGAAAGAAAAAGATTTTCCGATTAAGAATCAATTTGTTTTAATTTACTGTAGAATTGAATAAGTGATGTTTGAATGTAAATGTTATTCAACGAATCATTCGAAAGTTTTTTGTGAATGATTTCGCCACGTTCAACATAACCTAATTGACCACAAGCATTTAGTGCATGAACAAGAATTCTATCTGTGATTATTGATTGATGTTTGTATTTATCATAGAGATCAAGTGCTTTGGTAAATTGCCGTTTATCATTGAATTTTTTCATTTCAAATTCGATATTCATCTTCGCTGAACTTGTAATTGTGCGAAGAATATTGAAATGTGTTGATTTTGTATGATGACAGATAATTAGAGAAACGGTGAACATCTTAAATAGTAAATGAAATATGAATTTATTTAACATTAGTCATTAGATCGAAATCGACTTTTGATTTTTATAGTTAAAAGATAGATTATGAACCTTGATTTTGATTTAATTGTCAAACTTTACTTTACCGAAAAAGATTTATATCAAATAGCCGAGGTAACAAGTTGACTCATTCTACGAGAAAAGTTTTTTTAATGAATACACGAAGTCTATCTGTAAAACTCAATCTCTTCCTTCTCCTCCTCCTTATTTAGACACCACAAAATGATTTGTTGATCACGGGGCAGTGGCGATTCTTCTTGCATTGACAGATGTCATCAGTAGAATATAGTTGCATAAGTTCAGAGTAAATACATCGAAATGCTTTCAGAAAAAGATCAGCGATCCGGACGATGAGCGTTGCTTGTATGTAATCAAAGATCATTGTAATTAATGAAATTAAAAACTATTCTTCTATTCAAATATTACGATAAATATGACTAAAATATATGAATTTTTGATTTCGTTCGCTAGTTATCGGCAAAGGTCTTCTATGTTTCTTATGGTTGATTGTTTCTCTAGACAAGAGTAGAAAAAAAGAACGATCTATTAGATAGCGCGACCACTAGACTGATAGTCAAGTGACAGCGAAAGAAACTCCTTGCTGATAACGTAATCACAATTCCCTCACGAAAGTCTTTTTCTACCTAAAAGGAATTTGAGCTTTTATGTTTGCATTATTCTACTAATGATTACGATCATCCCTTCCAATTTACAGGAATGTCAACAAAATGCATAAAAATCTATATTATGTATCATATTTTTCAAGATCTCACATTTATTGCTCTCAATCAAAAGTAAATAGAAATGACCGATAAAATCAAATATATTCATACACAGATTCAACTCTGCCTATAAAAAATTTTATTTAACAACTAAAAGCAATTATCCACATTCGTCGTCGTTAAGGTTCATATTTGGATGATTTCCAGGTGGTAGCTCGCCATTTGGATTCTTTTTTTGATTTTTTCTGCTCAGTTTTTCAAACAATGGTTCAGCTGCATTCAGTAATGTTGCCACATCAGCATGTGCTCCACCTATTTTCACACCCAGATGAGCACAGCAAATGTTATCGAAATGCCAGTCTTTCAGCATATTACGCATCCAATCACGAAATAAATATGGTGCTTCAGCTGTTGGATGAAGTCCAGCATTTTTGATTGATGGATGAAATGCCATTGCACCACCTTTGTAACCAATTACCTTCAACAGTAAACCAGGCTTTTCTGCATACATTATTGTATCGTCGACATGAAGAGTTTTTGATGCTGGATGATAGACAAACACACTAACGAAATGATTCGATGACTCTGGCTGAGGATTAACAAATTCTGCTCCTAAAATTCAAACTGAATCCTTGTTTCATCTATATTTTATCGGTCAACGGAAAGAACCTGCAGGAATACGCATTTCGACATCTGGTTCCCATTTCTTGCGAATGTTGCAGTCATCGAGATCTCCTTTCCATGGAATATCTGTCAGACGACGAAGATGTCTTGGTGTTCCATAGTAAGCTGCTTTCGGATACAGCTGATAGAAGGCAGGAATCGAGAGTGTATGAAATGGATGTGTGGCAATGACAGCTTCAATCTTCTCACCATTGTTTGTTAATTGGTCAATTTCTTGACGAAGACGATCAGTCATTTCGACTGTATCGATGACGAGAAATCTTCCATTTCGGAGCTGTATGATTGACATTTGTGTCTCAATATCAAGAACCTTGAGAATCTTAAAACTACCGCGTACATTCCAAAATCTTGGTCCTATAGAATAAAGTTCATTTTTGTCCAGATTCTGTGCAGCATTCGGAGTTCGAGGTGAAACAGCAGATGCCATTGTGCGAAAAGTTTTAAAACTGATCTATAAAGAATATTCGGTAATAAACGTTTTTTGTGTCACACCATCAAGTAAACATAGTATTATATGCATGTCATTCGGATCATTAGGCTTACATAACTATATTCGACTAACCTATCATATCGAATACGATAGATGACGATGCGTAAAACCAAATAATGTAGAACAACAAAGAAAAAATTGAACACTGATCAATTTCAGTTTAGTCATCTAACAGTTTATTCAATAAACTACGACGAACACATTCATTCTGATATTTCCATGAGTATTACATGTCAAATCAGTAGTACCATGCCCGAAAATTACACTTAAATATTCAGCTGTTTATTTTTACGACAATTCCCACTGTTTTTCTTGTTGAGAAAAAATTGAGCTCAACTTTAACTGTTGCATATACGATCAGCAGTTTTGCCGTACCGTACTCATCAACGAACTAAACGTTTCAAGATGGGAGACGTTCTTCTGATTAACTCAAAATCTATTGCAACAAGATTTATCAACACGTCTTGGTTAAACGCAAACTCTCGTCAAAACGAATTTGATATTTTTAGTTTTGTCATAAGTCCATACTTCAACCAAAAGTATATCATATTGTACTCTTTGTCCTTTTATTTAAAGTATTTTAATAGAATTAAGATGGCAATTGATGCTCTAGAGAGTCTCTGTTAAAGACTAAATTGTTCGCCAGAAGGTTTTCATATTTTGATATTGATTTCATATCAAATTCAGGAAAGAAGAACTTGATTTCACGTTGAGCTGTTTCAGTCGAATCTAAATCACAAATAAGAGTAAAGAGAACTTGTTCATACGAGCATTCCTGACGCCTTTACCTGATCCATGACCACAATTTCTGGTATCTGTTACACCATATTGACCGCGTATTGTACTTTCTGCTTCAAATATCGTTCTGAAATAGAGTAATGTTTTTCAATTTCCATTTATTCAACAAATCGCTGTTGTACTTGAATACTTTAGTTGGACCAAGCATTGATCTCCATTCTTGTATTGCATTATCCCTTCCCAATATGTGACATGAGATTGGTCCACTACAACAAAACGAATATTTTCAATTTTTGCAGCGATAATTAACATACCAACTCATGTAATGAACGAGTCGACTATAGAAAAATTTCCCTGAATAGAGAATATCGAATGTCAAAGAAAAGAATTTGTTCGAAGTTAACCTTGATGCTCTCGATAGAATTCTCCAGCTCGTTCACTGTTCAATTGTAAACGTTTGCTTTTTACGAAGATAAACTGACGTTGAAGAATTAATTCGATAATTTCCTGAACAGAAAATGAAAAAGAACATTGTATGAAACGTGAAGACAAAATATTACCTTTATCTATACGTACATGAAATAAACGAGGCGATCGAACAACATCCGGTTTCAAAATACATAAAGTCAATTGAAACATAATAATGTATGTGTGATATCTACAATACTGGCAATATTCTTAGATTAACTGAAATCATTTTTGTGATTTAATGATCGATTCGATGAGACTACTACATTAGTTTTCGTGTGAATAACGAATGAAATTGGTTTATCGATGGATGTCGCTTCTGACTATATAGACTGAAGTTTAATTGAATGATATATATGGATGCGCCTAAGAACATATTTTTCTGTTTGAAATCTCTCAAAAAACACACACAAATACGAATAGATTTCGAAAAGTAGTCAAGTTTTGTTCGGGTATCAGTTCAACTATTTCGACTGCTTGCAGATATTCAAGGAATTCCATGTGTATGGCTCGATGATAACAAAGTAGTATGGACACTTATATACGTATTGTTGCTTTCTTGACGAAGTGATTGACGATATAACTTATTTTGATAAACTATTCCAATAAAGATCAATTTGAAACTAATGATAGGTAGAGATATAACAGTAAGCATGCATAGAAAACCAATGATTTCCTTTTCTCCATTAGAAATTGATATACGATCTCGTAAGATTAATGCAATGGAGAGAACAATACCAGTGATAGAAGCCAGAGTATCATAAAATAAGGATTTTGATTTGAGTTTTGTCGAAAGAGCTAGTTTTACAATCGACAATGTAATAAAAAAAAGAATATGTATCACGGAGTAAACACGTGTAAACCAATCACCTGTTGGTGTTTGAGGATCGATCATGAGTTGTATCTCATGAGATTTAATGCCTAGAAATGAACCAAAAATAAGTGCACCGTTGATACAGCAGACCAGATAATCTCGTCGTTCAAGATCGTTCGGTGTTTGACCTAGAATAGATGTAACGAATGACAATTTCTCCTTCTTTTTTTTCACCTTTCAAGTGCCAGAACACGAAGAAACTGCAAATTGAATTCATCAACGCACTAATTGCATAACTCAGTCCCAATATTGATCCAACAAACCAACAGTAAAACAAAGCTATTAAACCAAGATACAAACCAAGGTGGCATGTGACAACACATACAACATATGCTATCGTTTGATAGAGTTTAAATGATTTATGTCGATTAATGTCTTCTTCAGCAACACTTGAACTAGTATTATTATTCAGTGTAGCCATGAATATGTATACTTTTTCTTCACAAATACTGCTGCTTACAGAAGAATTTATATGAGTCAGAACGAAACAAAGAGTAATCATTCCTCATGGAATGAAATATTTTCTTCTATCCCATGCAATGGGATAATGCCATTCCACACAGAACCTTGATGTACGTGATGAAATCGAATGGAACGACAGGAGAAGTATTTTTACTCTGATTGATTTGATCAAAATTCAATTAGAAACAAGTTGATCAAGCAATGGCAGTGACTTATATGAAAATTCATCTTTTGACACACGATTTGCACCCGAACCTAACAAAATAGATGTACATCGATCATCAGTAAATGTATAAATCTTTGGTAAATATGTTGACTTATCACTAAATGAAAATAGTTTTCGGCGATAAAATTCACAGGTGATAATTAAACTAAAGATATTGAACTTGCTGTTATTACTCTGCTGGTATGCGTAATATGTTTGAAAAAATGCTTCGAACATTTAGATTTGTTACAAGATATAGAAAATGAAATTGGTTGTTATTGTTTCCAATTCTTTGTTCATGCACTGACTCTCAAATCAAAGAGATACCACAAAGTGATTAAGTTGATAAAGTGGAACGCGTTCCGACTGCTAAATAGCGGTTAAATAATTATTAATCGTTTCAACAAGGCACGCGAAATTTGAGTATGGTCCGTTCTTCTTGTGAGTCACTGTGAACACGATAATCGCGTCTCGCAAAAGATTTTGCTCGTATGAATGAACTCAAAATGCAAGGATGCGAAGTTATTATTTATATTCTCAATCAAGTCGGTGATGACATTTATCACGCAATTAAATTCTTTGGCAATGTTAAACTTGGTATCGTTACACAATGCACACGTTTCGATCGACTTATGTCAAATAGTGATCCTCGGAAAATGGATATGTATATTCAAAATTTAGTACAAAAATTCAATGCAAAATTAGGTGGTGTTAATCAACTTGTGTCATTAATGCGTGCATTAACATCTCCATCAGCTCGATCTGATATTTCCCTGTTAATGTGATAAGCAAGGAAGTTAAACAGAAGTAAACTAAGTCGAAAGCGCCTATGTGATATTTGTTTGCCTTGAGATAAATTTGTTTTGCATAGATTCATACGTTATCTTATGTATTTTTTATATAAATAGTTGACACACACAACTTACGGAACACTAATAGCGACAAAACAACATGACGCATTGTCGCATACTCGTAGTTTTACTTCTCTTCGTTTATCTTCATATATTTTCAGTCAATGCAACATTATTTCCTTGTAATACAACGTTCTCGTGTGGTTGTTCAAGAGCTAATGCTAATATCAATGCAAGAATAGTCGGAGGCGAAGTAGCCGTCGATCATAGCTGGGGCTGGGCCGTTTCGATACGAAGCTATTTTGGAAATCATTTCTGCGGTGGAATGATCATCTCTCCTCGTTATGTTCTTACAGCAGCACATTGTATCGAGGATTACATATTCTCAGCTAATCTTCTATCAATTGTTATAGGTTCGAACTCGTTAAATGGCGCTGACGGGCAGCAGTTCACGTTATCACGCATCATTAGCCATCCTAGTTACAATTCGAGAACAAAAGAAAATGACATTGCTATTCTTCAGCTTAGCAGTGCAATTGATTTTAAGAATGACAACGTAGCGAAAATTTGCCTTCCAAATGTCACGCCAACTGAGCAATCTAAATATCCGATCGTGACCAAACCAGTTGTAGCAATTGGTTGGGGACATACTACTTTCAACGGTAATTTGTCTAATTCATTGCAACAAGTAACAGTTAAGACAGTTGCAAGTAAAGAATCGAAATGCAAAGTTTCCATTCGAAATACAAACCTGCAATTTTGCGCTGCAGTGAACGGTGGAGGGAAAGGTAGATTTTGACAGCGAGCATAGATCATATCGTATTCTTTTTCTCTAGATACATGTCAAGGTGATTCTGGCGGCCCATTGATGTTTTATTCTAAATCGGAACAAGTGTGGGTACTTGCAGGTGTCACATCGTATGGTTATCGATGCGCATTACCAGACTACGCTGGTGTTTATACACGAACAAGTGCTTATATTAGCTGGATTCAGTCAGTTGTTGGTAACGATGGTATCGTAACCGTCCAACAAAGTAAAGCAGTGATTCATCATCGTGTTTCTTATTTCCTCACTTTCGTGGTATTTTCTCTAATGATTCTAAACCGTTGCTATTATTAAAAGTTTCGTACACGCATATCTGAGTCGGGCTTCATTTAAATGGTTGTTTGATTTTCAAACATGACACAAAATAGCAACTCTAATTCACACGAAGATTTCGCTCGAATAACTCGTTGATGATTGTCTGAAACTGTCGAGTATATTGTTACAATCTCTCTCGAAGGCGTATTCTTGTTCGATAATTGCCGTTTAATTAACTAAGTCGTGAACGAAAACAGACATGGTAATCGACATATTTAACTAACGATGCGTTGATTCGTTTGCTTTATGAAGGCCTCTGTTTGAGGATGTGGGCAATAGTCTTCTCTTCATCCTCATCCTTAAAATTTCAAGGTCCTTATTCGTCTTCTTATAGCAAATCGTTAGTTTTACTTTATATCTCAATACACTTCATTAATATGTATCGATCGTTGTGTAATAGTCTTTTATCTAAAGTGACTTAATTAGATTTTATTTCAAAGAGAATACTTGAAAAAAAGGAGGAAACGACTTTAGTCAAGTTCGACAGCCTTCTTTTGTGGCGGTGGTTCAGGGATACTGAAATCATCCAAAAACGTTTCTTGTCGTACACGCAGAATCGTATAAACGTAAATCGCAATTACTAATGCTCCGAATGATTCTTTTGAGACACGATTTGAACCCGAACCTAGCAAAGCAGATGTACCCCGATCACCAATACGCGTGTAAATCTTTGGTAAATCTGTTGATTGATTACAAGAGAAAATAGTTTTCAGCGATGAAATCTACAGGTGATGTTCATATTTAAATGAAATACGTAATTGATTGATTGTCTGATTTTTATTTGCAGTATTTTTTTAATTTGTAGAAATAATAGTAGTTTTAGTCGTTTGAGATATTGATTCTTAAAGCGTGTGACAAGATGATTACACTAAAGATATGGAATTTGTTATTGTTACTTTGCTGGTACATATAATATGTTTAATAGAAACATGAACTGTTTGTCCGCGTACAATTATAGGCAGATATGTTAAGTGATGGACTCGTTTTTTACTAAGCGATGAAGAAACTTGAACATTCGCTTATACAGAAAATCATTGTCTGAAATCATCTAATTACCCGACAGTTACCACGATGGATAGCGTTAATTGTCAATCGGTCCTATATCGATAATAGCGAGACATGACATATCTTGCTATACCCAAGTCGATCATTCCGGCGACTGGATCCGTTGAAATCTGAGTCGGTTCCGGTACAGCTCTTCTCCATTCTGGCATAGTTTTCGCCGATTCCAGCAAGTTCCTTGCCGCCGGATTCCGGCCGGAACCGACCGTGCCATAATAGCCTGGGTTGAGTTTGATATTTTGGGCTTTGACTATGAATCGACATCTGCGACACGACCATCGATTCGCCCACCGAATATAGAATCGCTAAGTGCGACATCGAGCATTACCTTCTTGACACCATTCGACGCAAACACTGTAATCTGCGCGGAAGTCACAAGTTCGGAACGTACTTTTGTTGCAGATGATTTTAGATTATTGGAAAAAGTAATTTTCTATCTTCGTAACATTTACTTCAATTTTATGAATGTTTTAGGGCATTTTCAACGCGACAGTCGATGAAGGGAAGAAAGGAACGTTTAGGTTGATGAAAAAACTTTCTCAATTACCCAGATCAACAAATCCGATCGGATTCCTGCAAACGGAATTGCATTGGAATCCGACTGGAAAAATCCCGTCGGTTGTTGCAAGTTTTATGAGCGATCTTTTTAGTTATGTTCTATGATGAACCTTAGAAAATCCAGGAAACCCATGTTTCAGATCCGACATGGGATCCGAGACCGTCGGAATCCAATGCGATTCCGTCACCAGGATTTCATCAGATCCGTCGAATTCCTGTAGGGTCTGGTAAAATCCTATATTGGGCCCGATGCGCTCCCTGTTAATCATACTGTTCGGTCGTTTTAATCATTCTCACCAACACCGGTCACCTGATTATATCTACGAATTTGTGTTCGAATCAGCGTTCGCGGCGAAATTGCCTTTATTACGCCAACTCTATAAACTTGATCGTAATAATCACAAAAGGCATTTGTATTTCATTGGAAAAACGAGTTAAACCACTTTTTTCGAATAAATAAATAAAGAATCGTACTATGATATTTTATTTAATTAGTTTCATATTACTAAAACAACAGCATTCAATTTACTACAACTAAAACTGAATTTCGACATAAGTTATACTTTGAAATCTCTCTCATCAATTGAAAACAGTTCTTCGGCCGTGAGCAAATTATCTTTTATAATAATTTCGTAACCAAATCATCGCGTTTTAATTTTTATATTCACTCCACAGACAGAAAGTCATATTCATTAGACTATTGAATACGTTCTTAGACAATAATATAAAGGCCTTAATCCGTTATTTTCTTTCCTGTATGATCCTCTGGTTTTAGCAAAATCGACAATTTTCATTTATATCTTATACATTTCACGAATATCTATCGGCTGCTCTGTAATAATATTTAACTGTTGTGCCATCTAAAGTGACTTAACTAGATTTTATTTCAAAGAGAATACTTGCAAAAAAAAGGAGAAAAAGACTTTAGTCAAGTTCGACAGCTTTCTTTTGTGGTGGTGGTTCAGGTATACTGAAATCATCCAAAAACGTTTCTTGTCGTACACGCATAATCGTATAAACGTAAATCGCAATTACTAATGCTCCGAATGATAAACCAATAACTCTTGCTCGTCGACGTTCTCTTGTTCGCCGATCAACATTTCTCATGTGTCGTTCTTCGAATCGTCTGATATAGACTTGTTCAGCTTCCGATAATTGACTTGTATCGAGCACTGGCATTACAGTTGGATCATTTGGTCGAGCTGGATTCGACGGTAATGCATTTCGTGATTTGACATTTGATGATTGTGTTGCCAAATAACGACAGCCAATGAGAGGAAGACGAAGACGAGAGACACATAATAGACCTAAAGACGACATCTAAAAGTAAAAAGAATTAATCAATTTATTTGCTTTTATGGTATTTAATTTCTTCATGTCCTTCTTTGTGTGTTATGAAACGTGCTAAGGTAAATAAATAATCACTTAGTCTATTCAAATAAATTCCCATTATCGTTTCTTGTTGTTCTTCAGTTTGATCGTGCGACCATTTGGTTAGTAAACGTTCACATCGACGACAAACAGCACGAGAAA
>CAJNOJ010000339.1:0-98737 GCA_905250025.1 Adineta ricciae | reverse complement strand
AAACGAAAAATGGGATCGATTGAAGATCGTTTGTGAGCAGAAATTTAACCGATTAGATCCATTTGGTCTATGTTTTATTAAACTGTATTCACCATCGACATTGGCCGATGAAACGAATCAAACAGATTTATTAAATCGATCGTCTGCGATGATCAATGGAGATGTCGATGCGGATGACGACGAAACAAGTAAAGAACAGAGTAAAATCGGATCATTTTTTGCTAAAAAACAAGCGGAGAAGAAGTTGCAACTATCGGAGCCAACCGCTAGTGATCAAATACGAGCTTTATCTAATGTTGCTGATGAATTATTGAGTAAGAAGCCGATGGATGATAATGAAATTCAAAAATTATTAAAGAAAGATGTTAAAGTAAAAATTCAATCAATGTGAAGCTATTTAGGAAAGTGCATTATCATCTCTTTAGAGTACACCAAATCGACCATCAAAGCGTCCGATCACAGCTGATGATTTGCAATCGCCAGCTACTGAAAACGAAGCAAAACGAAGCAAAAGTAGATCATGTCGACTTTGTCGTCAGGAAGAACGAATATTTTGTTATACTTCTTCTAGCTGAAAATCAATCTGAATTGATGAAAAAAGTCGTTTTTGTTCTAAGCGGTTTCCAGAATCCACTGCGAACAGAATTACGAACAAAAGCAACCAAAATGGGCGCGACATACAATGACGACTGGGATGACACATGTACACATCTGATGTCAGTGCCATTCGATTAGGTTTCGCGTTAGAGAAGATTTTCATCTTGTTTTAGTTGTGCATTTCCGAACACACCAAAATTTACACAAGTTAAACAAAGTGAAAAAGGATTTGTCGTCAACAAGCAGTGGATACTCGATTGTTATAAGCAGAATCAGTTATTACCGGAGAGAAATTATGAATTGAACGGAACAAAGAAGGACAAACCAAATCAAACAGCAGGGAACAGGCCGAAGAAACCAATGTCCTTTGATGATAGCGATGACGAAAACAACGAAAAGTCAATGAAGTCCAAAGACGTAATCAAAAAGACATCCACACAGATTAAAGTTCAAACATTCGATGACGTCGACGATGATGAACTGATAGAAGCTACAAATACCAGAAAACCGACACAGACTAAAAAGAAAGCGCCTACTTTCGATGATAGTGACGATGATGAGGACGAACCGATAATTTCAAAAAATGTCACGAAAAAGGTTTCGACATTGGAAAATGAGGCTGACGAAAGTGGTAAGTAGATCTACGAGAATTCGACTTCTATGTATGTGTGAATTTAATCCTGTTTCAGTTTATGACGCTGAGACCGATGAAGATGAACCACAAGCGACAAAGCCCCCATCGGAATTAGCAGATTTCTTTCATGGAAAACACTTCTATGTCGACAAGAATGAATTTGATGACAATACTTATCGCGACATTCGTCGAGTTATCTATGCTTACGATGGTTTATTAGAAAAACAGATCACATCAGAAGTTAAATATATGATAACTAATCGATTGTGGAACGATCATTTCGACAAGGTAAGAATACTCACCTTTTTCCTCTTCATACGAATATCAATAAGTAGAAGTGTATTGAGGAATCTATATCGGGGATTTAGATGTACATGTTACAGTCATAATTATCTATTTAGATATCGAAAACAAATCCCGAGATGAAGTTTCTCTCACTTGATTGGTTGCAAGATTGTCATGATGAAAATAAATTTGTTCCGTGTCCACCATACTTAATATTACCAGATAACAAATAATACATAGTTTTATTTTTATTTTTCTTATTGTATATATATAGACATGAACAAAGAAAGGAGAAATTCTTTATTTCAATAAATGTTTTCTTCACCTTGGTGATATTATGAAATGCTTTCAGATTTTCTTGTCATGTCAACTGATACATCCAGTCCGATGATAACCGGTATGTTTCTTGCCATGCATGTATATATCAGATCAAAAACAGAACTCGTGTTCGATTTAGATAATGTTAATGAGCCAAACTCGACCTCAACTACAAATAAACCTACTCGACAAAACATACCGCAACTACCAAATGAGGTGGCACCATTTGCTGCATTTGTCAATGTAGTTGAACTTCAACAACGTGGACCATTATTTCAAGGGCCAGGTGCTAAACGCAATACTGGCCGGTATAGAAGTCGACCTGTTGATGAAGAGAATGTGAAACGTGCGAAAAAAGCTGCTCTGGAACAAAGTGCTAAACATGTTCTTGTTAGACAGCAACAGCAGCAGCAACGTGTGCTATTAGATCTCGATAAGAAGAAGCAAGCATTCTCATTAATGTGTCGGTAAATAACTTAACAGAGGAGAATGCATGAAATAGTCACGATTGAATCTAATTTCAGAATCTACGTTGGTAGTATCAATTTTGAATTGAATGAAGCGATGTTGAAAACAGCATTTTCACCATTTGGTCCAGTAAAAGCAGTTTCATTGTCATATGATACTGCAACGAATCGTCATAAAGGTTTTGCCTTTTTGGAATATGAAATACCAGAAGCAGCGCAGTTGTCTATTGATCAAATGAATGGAGTTGCCTTGAGCGGACGAAATATCAAGGTAGATGTACAAGATCACTTGGCTAGTTTGTCTTCTAAACTGTTGCATATTTGGATAGGTTGGCCGACCTTCGAGTATGCCTCAAGCACAACCGATCATTCAACAGTTGATGGACGAAGCAAAGCCTTATAATCGAATCTATGTTGCTTCGATTCATTCGGATCTAACCGAAACTGACATTCAAAGTGTATTTGAAGCATTCGGTAAATGAAGAAAGAAAAGTATATTTTTGAGATGAATTTTATATTTATGTATGTATATGCATAGGCAAAATTAAGAGTGCAGTTCTGGCCAAAGATACAGCAACGGGGAAACACAAGTAAGAGAAGTTTTTCTCATTGATTCTTATCACTTTTTCGATATTTCATTTTTCAGAGGATACGGTTTTATTGAATACGAAACCGCACAAGCGGCACAAGATGCAATCAGTGCGATGAATCTGTTTGATCTTGGTGGTATGCTCGCCATAACATAAAATCATCTTCGTTTATTTCGTCTCTAGGGCAATTCCTTCGAGTAGGAAAAGCAGTCACACCACCTGATGGCCTAACGGCAGGAGTTCAGCCCGTACCCACTCAACTACCGTCTGCTACTTGCTATGCAGTTGCGAAAATCACTGCTGAATTGCAAGCAAAAGAAATGGAAACCAACCCCCAACCCGCTGTCGTACGATGGTTTTCATTTGATATTGAGTAGGAATGCTATGTCGATATCTTTTAGGTAGCGTCACAGATTCACAATAATCCATTTGCACACAATAGTTTTCCAGGTCGGATGATGCCGCCCACAGTCGTCGCTGCTGTACCATCGATACCTGTATCGAACAATGTCACACCTACTGATATTTCTCAGCGATTAGCAGCCAGTCCATTAGGGGTTGCTTCAAAGTAAATGAACGATCGGAATTTGCTGTATTTATTATTACGGTTTATTCCTAGCTTTCCTTTAACGTCTATCAACACTATTCTTTCACAACCGTCAATTCCACCGCCTCAAAGTAGATCCTTATATTGTATTTTTTTTATTGCTGCATTTCATCATCTCGTTAAATTTCAGTTATCATACCACCTATACCATCATCTATTCCACAACCTACGATTCTAGAAGAACCACCTATTCCTGTTGGTTTACAAATTGATTCTCGAAACGAGCAACAATATCCATCGATATCCTTAGTTTTGCCAACGAAATCCGACAGTGTTGACAAAGAGCTGAAGAATACTGAAGATACTTCATCAACTCTCTCTCAACAAGAAGAGCTCAGCGTCAAAGGTAAAGTATGAAAGCGATTTTCTTAATTGAAATAAATCGTCTATTTTCAATCAAGGACGTGAACAACGACATTTATTGATGCAAAAATTGAATAAGCGTCGACTTGATTCGCGCGTATGTATTCTAAGAAATATGGCTACTCCAGATGAAATTGACGAGGAACTGCAACAGGAAATCACAGGTAAGAATTTTTATTTCTGATAGTTCGTATTCGAAATATATTTGCTTTGTTGCTGCTGCTGTTGTCATCGTCTAGAGGAGTGTTCAAAGTACGGTGAAGTCAGTAAAGTTGTTATTTATACTGAAAAACAAGACGAACAAGTTAATGCTGAAGAGATCGTGAAGATTTTCGTTGAATTTCGCAATAGTAAAGGTAAACGGATCTTCAGTCCACTTGATATTTAGCAGAATATATTTTTTCGAATCGAATCGAATTTTAGAAGCAGAAAAAACAGCGGACACACTCAATGGTCGATGGTTTAGTGGTCGAATGATAAAAGCGGAGTTGTACGATCAAACAGCGTATAATGCTGAAGATTTCTCTGGCTGATTGAGCTTGTGATTTCCTTTGTATCTTCATTCATATGTATATTCTCTCTTCTTTTGCATGTTGAAAAAAAAACAAAAGCTTAACAACAATAAAATACTAGACACATTCATCCAATTTTTGATAAGAAAACCTATGTTCGAACTCGATTGTGTAACTTTCTAGGTACTTAGTTCTGGACTACGTTCGATTTCAACCTAATTTACATCCCTCTCAGAATTGCCTATATTCACCTTTCTCTATGTTCAGCAAACCAATGTTCATCGGATTCAGGACAAAGAGATTGAGTACAAGAGGTTGTCGTGTTTTCTTTTGATTGGTAACTGATGTTTACAGAACATCTCGACCAGTTCTTTTATTGAGAGTGTGATTTTTTCAAAAGAAAAAAAAAGACGAAGGAGGAGAAAATATTTATATAAATGTTCGCAAGTTTATATTATATATAAATCTGTTTAAATATGAATATTGGCCACTTTTCTGTCCGTATCATCATCGCCGAAAACAGGCGTTGTTGCTCGTACTGATTGATATCCGTTAGTTTCATCTAATAATTTCAGAGATTTCTTCGTCGTTTGAACTTGTTCGTTATCTAGTTCTTGATCATCATCATGCTCATTAGCATTACTTTGCACATGGATCATGTTCGACGGCGGTCGACGGACACGAGCAGCTGATAAACGTGCTTCAATTTTCTCACGTTGTGATTGTTCGACACGTTGGCGACTATGAAAAAAAGAATTCCAAATTCATAGATCTCTAAGGATGAACACTACTTACGCTAGATCGGCTTCGTTCGCTTGTCCGATGATTTCATGTGCTTGCATTATATTGTTATTCTTAGTTTTCTTTTCATTCATTCGAGCACGTAAAATATCATTTTGTCGTTGTCGTTCATTTTCCAGTTTGATATCCATTCCATCGAGTTTACCCATCAACTCAGCTGTTTGCTAGAAGAATTCCAGAAGAGAGATTTCGACGCAAAGTTCCTTATGAGTTCACACATACTTTTTCCAGAACATCTTCTGTTATTTCGTGATTCTTCTTATTCTCCGCAGCACGTTTTCGCCGTTCACGTCCACGAATGTATTTGATCACTGCCGCTTTATCCGATGGATGCTGCGAATCATTTTTATCGGTTGTTAACAAGGCTTCGAAATACGCCTGATAAGTGAGATTCATGCCGGAATTTGGCCGAAGATCAGCTAGACCTTCCGTATCACGTTTTTGCTTCATAAATATTGATAATGGAATGGAATTTTCTAGACAGAAATTAATATGTCTAATCGATCTTATTCAAACAAAGCTTTGTCCTACCCTTTTGTCTTCCCATTGCGTTTTCTTTCATTTTCGAAATCTCTTGCAGTTGTTTTCGGTATTCTGCTTGTTCACGTTTGAATTCTTCGAGTGAATTACGTAGAATATCTCGACTTTCGTCCAGTGCACTCATGACACTCTCACTGTCCTCCTTTTTTATCGTGTCCACAGCGCGTAAAATGAGTTCCTAGAAAGTAATACTTCTTTACCAACGAATTCCTTCCGAATATGTCCATTTACCTGACTTTGAGGAGTTAAATTTGTCAGATCAGGCACTGATTGTTTTCTCGATCGACTTTCAGGGTTCCGTCTGCCGGCTACATTGAATGTTTGTCGAAGTTTCGATGTCAATGCTTCTTTCCTTGGCGAAAAATTGACTTCGAAATCGGATGAGGCAGTCAGAGAATTGGAATGCGACATGATGTGAAACTTTTGTTTTTGAAGTTAAACGAAGAGAAAAACAAATGTGTGAAAGATTTCCTTTCCAAGAAATAAGAAATAAAATGGCGATATCAGAAGTTACCGACGTAAGAAGAAAAAAACTCATTTCCATTCTCGAGAGAAAGTTCAATTTATTCAAGTACTGTCCTCTTTTCTTTGTAATTTAACTGAGTAAATATATATTTGAAGAGAGAAAAGTTTGCGTCGGAAAACAATGAAAGAAAAAAGGCTTTTTTTTATTCGATGTTAAATAAATAATTTGGGATGAACTGTTTTCCATGAAAGAACTCGGAGAGGCTTTCTTTAATTAAACACAAAAAAATGATGTCTCTTGGAATCAGACGTTGTGCAGGATGCGGACAAATACGATTTGAGATGTGTCTTGAAATATATAAGTCGGAAAAGAATGTTTTGAAATGAAAGTATAAGAACCAAGCAGACACCCACATGACAAATGCTGATGACGTCAATAAATATTGAGTGTAATTTGCTTGAAAATGAATGGATATATTTTTAGATAGTTCCGATGAAAAAACGTATTGTTTGCGCCATGTCCGGAGGCGTTGATAGTTCTGTATCAGCAGCACTATTGAAGAAAAAAGGTTTCGGTTTATTTCTATGTTGTGTTCATTGAAAAATGTTCATTTGATCTTTCAAGGTTACGAAGTGATCGGTTGTTTCATGCGTAATTGGGAAAAGCATGAAGATGATGATAGCGCAACGAAATGTACGAGTGACCAAGATCTTGAGGATGCAATGTTCGTCAGCAACCAACTCAATATCCGTTTACATGTTGTTGATTTCATCAAAGAATATTGGACGAAAGTATTCGAACCATTTCTCGACGATTACGAACGCGGTTTAACGCCGAACCCTGATATTCTTTGTAATAAATATGTGAAATTCGATTCTTTGATGAAATATTGCCGAGAACGTCTTGATACACCATATTTAGCGACGGGACACTACGCACAAATCGAACAAGATAACCAAGGAATTAAGTATTGAAGAAAATGAACAAACAAACGTAATCGGAAATGAATCTTTTTAGGATTTCAATTAATGCGCGGTGTGGATATGAAAAAGGATCAATCTTTCTTTTTATGTCATTTGAAAGATTCTCTATTACCGTTCATTCAGTTTCCTATCGGTGGAATGATGAAATCTGATGTGAAACGATTAGCAAATGAAATGAATTTGCAGAGAATATCTCAAAAGGCAGAAAGTAAGTGCGTTTTATCTGCCCGATTGAAATGGCGGAAGTGATATTGCTTAGGCATGGGTTTATGTTTCATTGGCAAACGCAAATTTTCTCGTTTTATTTCTCAATATATCCCTGATAAGGTCGGGACGATTAAATCTATCGAAACCAATGAAATTATCGGTGAACACGACGGTCTGCATCGGTATACCATTGGACAACGAATCACTCCGATAAATAAACAAGTTTCATCGCCGAAACCATGGTATATTGCAAAAAAAGATCCGAGAGAAAATGTGATCTATGTGGTAGAAAGCTTTCGATCGATTTCATCGTTATCATCAGTTTCATTTCAGGCGCCTGGCACAAATCATCCAGCATTATTCACCAAATCTTTCCAAACCGAGCTCCCGCATTGGATTCACAATATCCCATCCGTATTAAAACAAAACGGTGTCTATCAATGTGATTTTCGCTTTCAACATAAACATCGTCCATTACCTGTAATCGTTTCATTGGCAGACAATGGCACTTTACATGTATCTCTACCCATTCCAATTCGTTCGATATGTCCAGGCCAGGTACATTCTGATCACATTTCAACAAAAATCATACAGTCGCATCTTTTAGTATGCTGTGTTCTACGATGGAGCTGAAGTGCAAGGTGCTGCACGCATCGCTCATAGTGGTACATCGTTATACGAAATGAATTGGACAGAGCCATTGATCAATTCAGATTTGATTTTAAATATGTGTTAGATAAGTATAGTCGATGATAAAAACGATTCGAAACATTGACAGATTATGTTCCTTTTCTTCAAGGAGTATGTTTGTTCGAAGTATTAAATTTCTTCTTGGAAGATTTGACCAAGAAACATTCGTATTTATTCTCAATGATTATCATGAAGAGATTGTAGTTTTGTCATTGAATGGAGGAGAGACAGAGAACGACGTAGAATAAAACGAAATATATCTCCGATTGTCATCAAAAAGAAAACCTGAATGACCTCTTTTTCTCCGACTGAGAATAATTCTTAAGTAGCTTTTATACATATGATTGAATTACAATCGATTTGAAGCAGATATATAACATAAAACGGTCCTTGCAAGAATCAATCCAACGTGTATATAGATTATTAGTTTAAATCATGCTCGAATCATCGCGTTTCTTCATTAGTATCAGTTTGTTTCTAATTACTTTGACATTAATTTTTCATTTCGTGGCTATGGGATATCCTCGATGGAAGTGAGATGACAAATGAACGAAACAAGCGCGTACATTCATTTATATGTTTAGGGCCTCTGAACGACGTACTGGGAGCGAACGTACTATCACTGTCGGTATCTTCCAACGATGTGAAAATCAACCCATTTCTATTTCATCAGCGAAAAACAAATCCTATCCCATCTGTGATGACAATAAATACATTTTTCCTGGTAATAAGAACTGTCGCGAGTCACAACAATCCGGAGCGAACCTAGTCAATCATAGGTTATGCCATCAAGCAAATAACCCTTGTCAATGTGATTATTCGTCCATAGCAAAAGGATTAATTTCGTGTACAATCATCGCAGCTTGTACATTAAGTTTATCTTTTCTCTTGATTTTCTCCCATATTATAATCAATCCATACAAATACCAATTTCATCTTTATATAACCGTTGTCACTGTGTTTCTTCTACTTGTCGGCTTGATTTTCATTTTCGTCGCACTTATTTTACTCGGTTCATCGTTGAATTATGATTTATATCAATATCATTATGATTTAAGAAATCGTTTAGAAGAAGCAAGTATGTTTTCCTACTGATTTATCATGTTCAACAAGAATAAGCTTAAATTTAGATACACAACAACAAAAAGATGAGATTCGTGCAAATGTTACGACATATGCAGCGAAGGATTTTCATACTCGGCTTGATTGGGCAGCAGGTTTAGAAATCATCGCATTATTTTTTACCGGCTTTACGTTAATGATACGAGCCATTCATCTTGTACGTATTTACCGAAATCGGAACGTTTGAACACTAAAATTCCCACTAAAGACTTCTCCAGCAAGAATTAATAGAAAGAAAAGTTTATTTATTCGTTTGATAAAAAGAAAGATATGTCATGTTTTGTTCATTGATTTCCATCATAAAATATGAAGAAGTTCATTTCAATATATATATATCCTAACATCCTTGAAGACGTTGTAATGTTTGAGCATCGTGTTTCCAAACACCACCGTAGACTTTCGGTTGTTGATTATCAAGACGTGAAAGACTAATTTGAACTTTCACATCTTCGACATTGTAATCTCCGACTTTTGCTCCTGGTTTGTCATCGCGACTCTTCTTGTTACTTGTATCAGCATGAATGAACGGTGTTGCTCGAGGTTTACTCGATTTATGGCGATGCCCCTTTGGCTGTGGAGATTGAATAATTACATTGAACACGGGTGCATCTGAATATTCATGAAAAGATTTTGAATTTTCATGAAAAAGAAGTCGAGCATTACCTTCATTTTGTCCAGATGTATTTTGTTGATTTGCTTTACGTGATGCTGTTTGTTTAGCGAGTAGACGAATGGCATTTTCTAGTCGTGATTGTTTCGTTTGTAATTCATCGAATTTCTTCTTTGCTTCTTCTTCTTGTCGCGACAGCTTCGTTTGTAATTCGCGTATCTTACGTGATTTACCATCTTCATTGTGAATTTCGTCGAGATAACTTATCGTTGGGTTATTCACATCGTCATTGAATTGAATCGATTCAACATTCGGATTTTGCCGATAACTTGTCAATGGTCGTTCACGTGGTGAATCATAACTTTGCGACTTTTTCGTTAACGAGGTAGACCGAGCTCGATGGCGATCGTCGGATAGACGTATCGTATCGACCTGTTCTTCATTATCACTTGGATAAAGATTTTCAATGTTCGATTGATTTGCCTTATCTCCCGAATAGATATAGGATCTCGTCACACCGCCGATTTCCCATGTGTCATTCAAACCGAAGTCAGGTTGTTGTTGTTGTTGTTGTTGTTGTTCGTCGACGGATGGCAAAACAGGCGCAGAACGATTAAGAGCGTCGTTAACATATTTTTGCGAAGCATATTTGTCTTCGTTCTTTTGTCTAATTCGAGAAGAAAAGAGTTTTTGGAGGTGAAATGAATGCGTTCTCACGCTTTTCTACCTTTCAACAAAATTTGATAGAGAATCAAAATCAACGACTGAATCTTGAATATCGCCCGAGGTTGATGTACGCTCGGATTCTTTCAAACCGCGTAGAGCGGCATTAATCATCGAACGAGCTTGTTCCTTTTCTAATCAATTTAAAATACATAGTCATATCGATATGGAAAATGATCCGCACATACCTGCTGGCGATGCTGAAACAAGCCAAGATTGAACATCTTCCAAATTACATGTATCAAGAAGTTGACAGAGAACTTGTAACATCTATTTCATTGAAAAAAGAAAGATCATTAATAGATTCATCAGTCTTGCAACGACGAGTGTTCCTTCTTTCGTTTGCGCTTTCACTTACCCACGCTTCTCTTTCATCTTCAGGCACGTTAAACAAAGTTTCTCCTGTTTGACCAGCACCATGTTTCGTACTTGTGCGACCACGCGATTTTGAAGCACCTTCATTGAAACGTCCGGTTTTAGTAGAATAGTGAGCACCAGAACGTGAGGCATTCTTTGGATCAGCTGTTACCGCAGATTTATTCGAATGCTTCTTGTCCTCGTTTTCTGATCCAATACCACTAGCAGCGGCTAGATTTGCTAATTCCTGTCTCCATTTATCAGTATCATGTACTTAAGAGAAATAGATATTCTTATATATAAAACAAACACGGCACTTACTGAGTCCATGTGTATTCCAAAAAGTCGTTGGAGGAACTAATCGTTCAGTCCGACGTCCTGTTTCGTTTATTGGTAGATTGTTTTTATTATAATCATTCGCTTTGTTACGTTTAGAACGCTTATCGCGGTCTAGATCATCATTTACGTTACAAATCCAAGCACCATTCAATCCTGAAAAGATTTGAGAAAGTTCTTATAATTGAAATCAATCTTCTTTACCTTCCATATGACGTACACGTTGTGGATGAGGACTATTCCGAACAAAGAACATACTGGATGATAAACCACCGAACCGTTTACCGGAGCGGACAGAAGTTCGATCGAATAATTTCATAATTTGTCAACTAATACAAGTACAAATAACTTCGATTTCTATTCTTGACATTTGATTCTATATAAACTTTACCTAAATACTTGCTGATAGTGCGAAAAGAAACTAGTGTTTTGTTCTATTTAAGACGAACGAAATCAAATGAGTATTTTTTTATTCTATATGATCCTCTAATGCTCGTTTGTTTCATAGACTTGAGTATTTCGTTTCGATCACAACGTCTAAGTATGTGACAGCAAAACAAATAAGAAAAGGTGAAACAATTGCAAAAGTATACCCATCTACACAAGAAATCACTCTGTCTTTTCGTTCGTTCTTTTTCTCGTCGATCGTTTAACTACTCGTATTATTTTCAACAAAAAACTGATTTGCACGGCCTTGAATAAAGAAGTTATTTTCATGTATAAATACATATCTCCTAGTCTACGAGAGAAAACAGCTAGAAACGGTCTATTCGAATAAAAAAAAACGCTGATCGATATTCAACGAAGAAAAATAACATCCACAGTCAGTTTCTCTCCTATGATTTCCAGTTCAATGATAGGAGAAAACATGTTTCGTTTGAAAAAACATTCCAAGACCGTTTGTTGTTACTTGTGAAACACTTAGATGTTTCCTTAGCTACCAACATAATCTTCTATTTTTCTATGTATACATACAATTGTTTTCTCTTCAAAAACGATCAAGACAACAAAAGCAAACAGTAAACCACTTGGCTAAAGTTATTTGCAAACAATGTTTTAACCAATGTACTCCGATACATATAGTATGCGATTAAAGAATCACATTGTTGTTCTTCAGTGAACTAACAAATAACCAAGGAAAAACATCCATCGAGATTGACTGAAACAAAATCAACTTAATGTATTGTCGAATGTGAATTTTTGAAAAGTTTGTCCGTCATTACATAATCGATATTTCATATGTGCACTGAATCTGTATAAGGCTGGTTTTTAGTTCTCATTTTGCATTTCCGGCTTGTTAGAAGTGAATTACTGGACAAAATATGGTCCTTATTGATTCTGATTGAAAAAGATAACAGTAGAGAAATGATGAGTATTCATACAAAAATAATAATAAAGTAAAGATATCCGGTTTTATTGATCATTTTTTTAATATCAAATCGACTTAGAATAGAAAGAAAGGGAAAAAGAAATGAGTCCGGCATCATTTTCATACACTTCTAATCCGTTTTGTTCTTGATCGGTTTCCTCATTGCCATTAATAGAAGAAGAAAAACCATGCTAACCAATTTGATCTGCAAGTTATTCTTCATCCTCATTCGTACGCAATTCTTGTTTTCACATGCCAGCACGAATGAAGATGGACTTCGACGTTTATTGTTCGATCAACGACCATATGATCAAAATGTTTGTCCTGAGAAAGGCATTACGAAAGTGTATACGAATTTAATTGTATTACAAATCGAAAGTATCGATGAGAAAGCACAAGTTTGTTGATTTGTGCACTAGTTTGTTGTATAACCCATCAATTTCAGGTCGTGACAAGTAATGTTCAATTAGTATGTTCATGGTGTGACCCATACATGTCATGGAATATAAGTCGATACAATATAACTGCACTTTCAGTCAGTCCGGATTATTTATGGACACCGAACGTGGTTTTAGTCAATTCAGCCGATGAGAAATTCTCTCATAATCGTGAACATTATGCATTAATTCTTCGGCATGACGGTAAATTTGTTTGTTGAGGATGTTCACCAGATGATATATGTACGTTTTCTATCTTTTTGAAAAGGCTACGTTCGATTCATGTTCCAAGATCTTTGGAAGACTATATGTAAAGTTCGTCTAACGTACTTTCCGTTTGATCAACAGCACTGTACAATAATTATTCGCAGCGGTGGACATGACAGTCATTCAATAAAGTTCATTCAACGACGGCCGATCGAACGCCACTCATTTATTCGTGGCGAGTGGGAATTAATACATTCCTACATGAAAATCACCGAAGAATGCGTTTCTGATTCCAACCAAGCGAATTACAGTGTTGTGCACTTCGCATTGATCTTGAGACGCACACAGTTATACTACGTAGTCAAAATTATCCTTCCCTTTGCTCTTGTTTCATTCGTAACATTATTCACGTTCTTATTACCGCCAGAAACAGGTGAAAAATTAACACTGAATGTAACGATACTTCTCTCATTAGTTATTTATTTGCAATTGATTAGCGAATATATACCGAAAGCTGACGATGAAACACCAATTTTAACATTATTTTGCAATGCGAATTTTGGTCTCGTTTTTATATCGTGCATCATGACGGTTTATGTTCTATATCTTCATCATCGTCCATCGATTGCATACGTGGCTGGTGTACCATTCTATATGAAATTGATCTTGCTTGATTATTTAAGTCCCATTGTTTTCGGGAAACAAAATCTAAGTGGCAAATCACAGAAAGTAATACGTAAATCGGCGGATATCAAAGTGCTGCGACGTTTGAGTAATATCGAGAAAAGTATCCGTTCGATATTTTCGATGAGATCGTCAGCTCAACTAGCAAATCATCAGGTAGCTCTCTTCTCTACTTTGAATGTCGTTTCATTCTGTGATTTAGTCCGTTGAATTATTCCGTTGTTTACAACAGATGAAAATGCACCTACGTAAACAACATGCGTCTTCATTTCGGTTGAAATACGATCATGATATCAAGAATAATTTGCTAAAAATCGAAAATAAACAGCGATTAGATGAATGGCAACAAGTAGCAATCGTACTGGATCGTCTTTTCTTTCTCTTCTTTGTTTTAGCCATGCCATGCACCGCTCTCTTCTTTCTCTCGGCACATTTTTCTGGTGTCAATACGTTTCGGTCGAATTCAAGCAAAATTAAAATCGATTCCGCCGATGCCAAATGCTATTTGTATTACCGACCAATGTTAACATGATGCGATTGTTGATCGAACAATTTTCAATTTCCATCGCTTTTCTCGCCGAGCTTTTCTCTTATTAATCTTGTGTATCTCGTAAATTGATTTTTGTTTTTCAGCTTACGTTATCGACAATGTTTCTCTTTGGTCTTCCTCAGATGAAGGAAACATTTATCATATGTCATTAGAAAGAAGAATCAGATATAATAAACAGAACTTGATGAAATCTGTTTCGACATCAAAACCTATTGACATCTTACTTTTATGTAAAACTTCCGAAAGAGAAAGTGAGCCAACGCATGATTTATCGGTCGACAGCACAACATGGATTCAGAGATCCACATTTTCACAGCTGGTCTTCTTAGTTGCTGATATATTTTCGTTATTAATTGTTTTGATCTATTACCAATCAAGTAATTAATTTTCTTCTCGGAGTAGTTTCATGCTGAGCAAAGACTCATCCACTTTTGTCTCTCTCTTGGAGCTCATTAATAATGCTAGTTGTCACATATGAAAAACTCATCGGAGATGCATTTATTAAATATTACATATTGATGACTAAAGTTGACTTTTAACGCATCGAGATGTCCGACGAAAAATCGGAATGATAGCAAAAACAAATCGAGCAAGAAAAAGAAGGAAAATTATCGGCATTACTCTCTTTCTCTGTTACTTTTCTTTTTTTTTATATTCTCTAACATTTCTCGTTCGATTAGCGCTCGAAAGCCACAATCTGGATACGATTGCTAGAGAGTATATTAAGGTCATCGCTTTTCACATCATCGACATCTCTTCTACTTTAAGCAACAATCAACAAGAACAACTTTCTCCTCACCAGATGTGTCACAGACTATCTTCTTCGACAGCATGAGTGTCTTCATATGTTTAGAACAGAGAAAATTAGTCAATTGTCTTCTAAATAGTCTCTTTCTTTCGATAATTATTTCCAAGCATTGATCTTCTAATCACAGCGATATATGTATATGTATATAGTTACTTAGAAATGAAATTAATCGACGTCAGATTTCGACGATGAGATTGTCGGTTATTCTTTCTCGTTGGCTAGCAATCCGAAAAAGAAAAGGATCGAATAATTGGTCTTCTTGATAGAAAAACAACAACATATCAATCAAATAAACAAAGAAATATTGCTTTCTTTCGTCTTTGATGTACTAGCTTAGACAATAAAAGTCAATCGAGGACTCTATCAAGTAAGTCAATCTTTACAAATCTAATCAGTTTCCATTTGACGAAGAGGGAAGAGAATTTTACACCCATGCGATAGTTTATAGCCTTTCTCTTCGAGTGTGTAAACATATTAGTTTGAAAAAAATGACAAATTAACTGTTGAGTTGACTATACAAACGAATGATAAACAGCCCGAAACAGACAAATGAGGACTCCAGATACGTGATGTATGTCGATGAAGAAAGAACACATATCTTGCGTCGAGATGTACATACATATGTAGACAAATAAATTAGACAAAGAGTAAGTAAAGGAGTTATTGAATGACTCGTTGACAGTTAATAGAACGATGAAATAACATTTGATTTTAGGCAAATGAAATGTCAGAAAATAGATAACAAAACTATTCCGGTTTTCTTTTGTAGATTTTTTCTGACCATGAATGAAAATAACATATCGGTTGTATTTTTTTTTAACGGTAAAGATAATATGAATAATTCCATCGTTCCAGTGCTAAATGATAGTTTAATTCGCATTGAAATCACCGAATTCATACAGAAAGTGAACTTTTGGATTATCATCATGGAGATCCTGATGGTTATATGCGGCATTGTCGGCAATGGTCTTGCACTCATCGTTATCAATCGTCGTTCATTACGTGATACATCATCGAGTGTATTCATAACTTATTTAGCGATTTTCGACATATCCGTTCTTGTTGTTCATGTGTCGAGTTTAGCAACATCACATTGGATTTATTCGTACATTTCGCATTGTCTTCTCACTTACCTAGCTGATCTCGTTACCTTTTGTAGTGTATGGATTATTGTCATTATGACATTAGAACGGTGTGTTGCTGTACGTTCGCCATTTCTTGCGAAGCGATTTTGTACGACTGAAAATGCTCGTTCGTCGATTTACACTCTCATATTCGTTGCTCTAATGTTATTCTCAATAACATTCCCGTTTGTCTATACGATCGATAAAGTTCAACAAAAATGTGGTGTGCGAGCACAATATCAAAAAATCATACGGTTTATCAAGCCAACAATATTCTACTTCGTGCCGGATTTACTTTTACTAGCAAATGTGTTTGTCATTTATGAACTATGTATGGCAAAACGGCAGCGACAACGAACATTGATGAATCCGGAAACTGCTATTAATCAATTGAATGCAGTTTCGTTCAATCGGAAGCAGCAACAATTGACAATCATGCTTGTGACAGTTTCATTGAGTTTTTATCTATTCACAACACCTGCTATTATTGATTATATCCGTCAGATAAATCCGCCTAAACATCATGATATCAAACGGTTGAAATTACGTTTTCTAATGACGAATCTTTCAGTTCTTTGGTTGCAAATGAGTTCAGCAGTAAGTGTCATACTTCACGTGCAAGAGAAAATCAAGATGACTCTTGTATATTTAGACAAACTTTTTCTTCTACTGTTTGGCGGGTTCGAAATTTCGTGCCGCCAGTGTGGAAACATTAAGTGACGTATGTGATTTTATTCAAAGGAAATTCAGTAACGAGCAAGACTACGTACCACGTCGACGGAGACGACAAACTCGTAGTGACGTTCGTTTAAGTTCAATACACGGTCAAGAGCTGAATGGTATCCATAACTGTGAAAACAACCGTCGATCAGGTTCAATCCCACGAACGTGTATATATCCATTAAACAATTCATCTAAACGACATAGTAGTGAAACAGTCATTAGTTCACAATTGAACAGTAGACAACCATCGAAAGGTGCTTTGTACGCACCTGAAGTTTAACATTTATTTTGCGAATAAACACTAATTCATTTTTGTCTCATCGTTAACTGATATGAGTCTCGTGATACACACGACGCTATTCGTTATTATAGACAGCAACCATTGGATGGCATCGGAAACAAAATGAGACAAGCAATGAATTGAGAGAACTCTAATTTCCTGATTAATCTTTGATCTGTCGCTTTACATGCATGGATGATTCAGAATATTTGATATCGTTTTTGAAAGCAATCTGATTGAGAACAAGATGAATCTTTAAAACTGGTCTTTTCCACTATTATCTCCTCATAAATAACAATAAAGAAAAAGAAAGAGATCGACGGCAAGTCTAAAAACAAACAACAAAAGAAGGTTTCTTTGTTTGCAACAAATATCAATAACCATCCAGACGTAAGTCACAAACAAACACACACGCACACACTTAAACAATCACCGTTGACATAACAAGTTGAAAAATAAAAAAAAAAGAAGAAGAAGAAGAGTAACGCGCGTCGAATAAACAAAACTATTTGATTTGTTTTCAATGTTTAGTTATCTATTGGGCTTTTTTTGTTGCCTTATCTTTCGATGCTAATAATTCATATTTGCGTTTGCTGTTAAACCAAAGAAAGAATGGAAAGACGATGCATGGACTGGCCATAGCAGTAAAGAGTATCCAGTCGATCTAACGATTCAATTGAAGATAAATTTTTCGGATAAGAACAAGACAAAACACTTACAACATGGGATGAGAATCGTCGATCGTATTCGCGACCTGTCATGATGTAAACATCGCCGATTTCAGATGAATAAGTTCTCTACACAGATAACAAGCTTATAAACATCCTATATTAGCTAGAATTGAATTACTTGGACTTCAGCGTTCTTTTCACTCTTTTGGTATGTAACGATGGCATGTGAACTGTTACTGATTCCACTTTCTTTTGGTTTCAAGACAACAACGTGAGTTAGATTAGCTCCTCTAGAGAAGAATGATGATTAGCAAATGATCGATACTTTCCTGAATCGAACTTACGCATTGATTCGTTCCCATTTCGGATTGAGTGTACCGACGAGTAATTCGTAATATTTGCTTGGATAACTATGAACATCATTCAAATTAACATTGAAAACAGTTCTAAACAGAAGCAATGTCTTTCATGGAAACGAAAATTATGCTCTTCATACGTTGGGCCAGAATTGTATAAACCATATTTGATGGTTAATTCTTTGCCTTGTACAATGAATCGATTGACTGTTTGTTTTGTAACGAATAAAAATGATTCTTCATCATCTGTTTGACTGTATACAACAGAGATGAAAGCAAGTAAAATCAAAGTTGTCTTCAAAAACATCTTTATCGATCTTCCAGAAATCAAAAACGAATAGTAGGAGCAAGTAAAATAATCGTTTTTCTTCGCATTCGTAGTATGCCTACCACCACGTAAACCAAATCCCACTAACCAATCGGAATTCTTCAGAAAAACAAAATCCAGAAACTCTTCAAATTTCTGCACAAAACGCAGAAAAATCCTCGATAAACTTTTTTTGACGTTCAACACCAAATCTCCCGGAAATATAGATGTCGCTATACACACAATCTACTTCATTGTACATTAAAATTTTTCACTGGCATCGCCACAGTCGCTCTTTTCCCACTCGTCGACACTACCGCTTATATAGAGAATTCGTTATATTAAAGTGTAATCTATTTCATACTCAGATCGGGTACATGTATGTTGCTACAATTAGTAATTATCGAAGCTAGCCAGTAGATATCCATATGGCAAGTGTTGAAAAGAAATCGTCCAATTCTCGCAAGGATCTCATATGTACGGTTTGTGGTGCACCAGCAACTGGTTTCAACTTTGCTGTGATAACGTGCATGTGTTGTAAAGCTTTTTTCCGTCGTAATGCTTTGTTTGGTTTGTCTTCATTGCAATGTCGATATTTGTCTGAAAAATGTTCAATTAACATTAAAACCCGTCGTGATTGCTCTTATTGTCGTTTAAAAAAGTGCTTTGATGTTGGCATGAAGAAGGAATTGATCCTAACCGATGAAACGAAACGGATTAAACGTGAAAAAATCTTAGCCAATCGTCAAATGACATTAAACTTATTTCGTCCAGTGGATACTTTTGATATCAAACGTAATAGCCCCGTGAAACCTGATCATTCCACAAATATTGCCAATATTTATAATGCATTTGAAGATTACTGCTTTCTGCCATTAGTGAAGTTCGACAGATATGAATTTGAACTCGTTTCTCAACAGCCAGTGAAGTCTCGTATCAAACTTCAACATTACTATCAATATTATATGACACATGAAACATCTTTAACTAATTTCTTCAAACGTGTGCCAGAATTTCGAACTTTTTCCGAAGATCAACAGATGGTGTTATGTAAACACAATATGAAGTTTTTAGTACGAATAAGTCTAATAGAAACACGAGACCCAGATTTGCCACTTTGGCCGGCAATAAATCTGCTTATCGAAACCATTTTCGGCAGAAGTTTACTTGAGGAAACGGATAATCTCTTACGAAATTTCAAAGGGGAAATTCACGATTCGAGATGCATCCGATTATTACTCGTAATATTCCTTTTCTCAACGCATTCTTCATACAATGGCTTTTTAGACACATTAACTATATACAACATTCAAACGAAGTATACAGAATTATTATGGACATATTTTAGTGAAATTTACGATTATTCCGTCGTTTGTGAAAAATTCTCAACAATTATTCGTCATTGTCTACATTTACAACGTATTGGTTGTGACGCAGAAGCGAAACGTGAAGAACTGCAACGAACACGTCTATGTATTGCACCCGAATGATGAACTAAATCCAAGTGAAAGCTATTTTGAATAAAAATTATTTTTCCTCTGCATAGAATATATATGTATTAACATTGTAAAAAAAGGACGAAAGGAAATATATATATATATTTACAAATGATGAATTTTATTTTTCAGATATCAATGACCAATATCGATCGCTTGCTTTTATGTGTATCCAATTGTTTGATATTTCTCGCATGTTTGTATGATTTATTTCTTGTCAAATATCAATCCAATCTCCATGTCATATCTCGTTCAGTCTTAGTACTAATTATCGTTTTATATATTGTTTTCTTTTTCTTAACTCGTGTATTACCGAATTTATTAACGAATGCGTTTATCTTTTTAACTTCATTGTTATTATCTTTATGTCTTTCGTTATCCATATTTACATTTCAAACCAGTCCTACATTATCGTTAACGACGAAGTTTATTTTCTATGATTTACTTTTGATTTTATCCACTATCTGTTCTGTTCTATCAAATTTAGTTCGTTTATTCAATAATACAACATTTTATTTCCTTCATTATAATGAATTAGCTGAATTGCTCGGGTTTTCTTTGGGTTTATATCTGACATCGCAGTCAACGTCATTGAATTATTTACTCTTATCATTTTTTCTTCTGATTATTACCCTACGGTTGCGTGCGTTTCATTCATTTATTTTATTAACATTGAACTTAATCTATTTTTCGAATTATTACACACCGTATTCTCACATTGCTTGTCTATGTTTTCTTTCTCGGATGGTCAGTCGGCCGATAATCGAAATCTACTTCATTGCATTAACTTCACTCGAACGTTGGATTTTGTTATTACATTTATCAAGTTCATACCGACGAACTTTTCAACGATTAATGATTTGTATTTATTATCTAGTACCGTTTCGTTGTATCTACGTTATCGGTCAGACTGTGCGTCTCCATGATGAATGGTTTGTCATCGTTCCGTTGTTTTTTCTGAGTGTCATCGTCTGGATTCTATTCCGTTCGTTGACGTTTAGTTTATTATGGATGTTATCGAAGAAACTAATTGATTGTTATTTAACAATGATGCAAACGAATGTGGATCATGAAAAGCATAAAATTTCGTTTATCAAACTATTGGCATCGAGAGGTAACCGAATGAAAAATGATAAACAAATAGTAATTCTCCTTGTTTGATTTGAATAACTAATAGGTATTCGATACTTTGGCCTAATAACTTGGCCAATTCTGGTTTGCTCAACATTATTAACGTGTTTTATTAGTTTGTTACATTATGATACGTGCACAAAAGATTCGGTTGTTCTATTTCTTTTAACTATTCATTATGAATGTTTAATTTTGGCACTTGTGAAGCAATTGACATCGATTGTTGGCGGATCATGTATTGGTTATGCACTGGTAGCACCGGCATTCGAGTAAGTACAGTTCATTGTTAGAAATGTATGAGTTTGCTCTACATTGCACAAAATTTTCATTTCCGTTTTCAAGTCTAGAATCGGATATTAATAAGTATATTCTGTTCACAGGAACAGTTTTATTGAGTATTCTTTAATTTATAATAAAGATAAATATAGATATGAAGTTTGACGGGTATTTTTAGAAGAAAGGTCGGGTGAATAAAAGTTTTGAATATTGACTTGCAAAGAGAGATAATCAATAGATTTTGATTGCTTATATTGACTTATAGAACAAAGAACTGGGACTTGAACACATCGAATCAATCGCAGATTACTTTACGGTATCGTACTACTCTCTCCATGTCTGCTCTCACATCCTCTTGTATCGTTTGTTTCTAATAAGCTTCGCGACGTGTTTTAACACTAAAGCTATGATGAATTCTCATATTTTCAATGTGTTGTTTCTTTAGAACTCGTGATAATGGATTATTTTCTGGCAGGTAAGCAAAGATATGCCTTGATCAATTCTATGATTCGTTGTTTTCTTCTAGTCGAAATGTTCAAATTCTTTCTCAACAGGAAGCTTTCGAAAGCAGTCAACGTTGTACAAGTACGCTGAATAATCTGGAACGTTTTATGAGTAATAATTTAATTGATATATTCGGCTGTGATTATTCTTCCTCGGGTATTTCCATGAATTTCATTGATACAAAATTAAAAACATTCTTCGCGCGTCGGACACAGGATGGACGACGTTATGATACATATTTTCTGTACTTTTCTGGTCCAACATGTGATAATGGTGATATAATTCTATGTGGTAAAGAAAAACATGTGTGTTTTTCACTTCGAAATGCGAAAACTTCCATTTTAGATAATCAAAAAATTACATTGAATCTCCTTTTGCAATGGTGGTGTGAAAACGAAAGTTCGAGTTCGACATCTCGTCTGATTCTTTTGTTCGATACTTTTAATTCCTACAAATGGTTGAAACAGATCCGTTGTCAAACGTTCAATCATTCGTGTAAACCAAGTGTTTTTCTTGTTTTACAAACATTTATTCGGCAGAAGAAAATGCCCAAACTGATCGAATTAGGTCAAGTACGTTTAGGTGTTTTTACTGAAATCTGGTTGAAATTGAATATGAACAATGAACCGTCGAAATCTAGTCATGATTCGAATGCATCATGGCGTGCTAATCATCTCGAACCGAAATGTTCATTTTCGTATTTCTATCCAGAATTCAATTTTCATCATCCCACCAATGCTGACGTCGATGTTTATCTAAACGAACATCCGTTTTTGAAACGTCTGCACTTTGTTTATCATGTACTGACTTACATTCCGTCGTTGTTCATCTATCCGTTTTTTTACACATTCAATTGTATGAAGCGTTGGCGATTTCATTTATTAGTACCACGCGTGATTGATACATACCATGGTTTTAAGTTATTTGTACGATAGAAGAGTTTTTTGTTTTCAAATCTCAAACGATAAATAATGAGAACATTTCTTTTTTTTTAGATTGACAACTCTTTTTTGTTGTTGTTGTCTTCTTCTTCTTCTTCTTTGTCACTAGATTCTCTTTTGTATATATTCAACTAGTTGATACATTAATGTTTTTATGAACGCGTCTTGTGCGTTACAACACTTCTGCGATCTACATGGACCACAAATTTTACTATGTACAGAAGCACGAACTTATATTCAAGGTGACAATGACGACGAGGATTTGAAGGCATTCTACTCTCAATACGTCAAATCAGAAAATCCTCAAGGGAAAGTTGAATGCAAGTCATGTACATTATCACCCGAACATACCCTTGTGTCAACAATCGATTTGAGTAATCATATGTTATATATTTCATCGCCTTCAACACCAAATCAAGATCTATTCAAGAACATTCGAAATGCTTGTGTACGAAGTTTAAATATTGAGGTATGTTAACAAGTAAAACAGGGTTTACATCGAATTTTGTAACAGATGGGGGAATTTGAGGACCTATTTTTAGCTCTTATTTCCAATGTACTTTTTCTTCTCGACCTTTTTATCTAATGCATGAGTAAACATGTTTGATAAAGAACAAAACTATTGTCCTATAAATGACGTCATGAGATGTTTTTAGAAATCCGTGGAAGTCGATGCTCCAGTCATCTTTGGTGATCCCGAAAATGGCTATTGTTTATCATTAGCGTTCTCCTGTAAAGACTTTCACGCTCGTGGGAGTCAGCGTCTTTACTCGCTATGCTATCTTTGTCCGGATAAATATCATCTGATTTCCTTAATGAAAGTTCTTACTGATTGCCTGCGACAAGCTGTTCGCTGGATACAATTCGATGCCAACGAAACCTATGAACAGGAAGGACGCATCAAAGTGAATACAAATCTGAATGGGACGTCAACGACAAGTAAAGCGACCTATATCTTTCGTCCACCACCTCGTACACCTTCACAACGAATGCTTAGTGATATTGTACGTGATACGAAGATCACACATCGTATTCACGCTTTATTTGTTTGGTTGTTACGGACGGCTAGTTCAGCAATCAATGAATCGCTTTTCGATGCATTGCCCACTGAAGAACAAACCACAAAACAGGAACGAAGAGGTAGGAAACAATGGCCGTCGAAATTTTGCTGATGATAATTTACATGTAGATGTGTACGATAACGAAAGTTTGTCCAATTCAATGACAAAACGTCGAACAACTACAATCACAGCCGCATCTATGACAGCTCGAACTCAAGAATCGTATCTCATGTCATCAACATTAACTAATCATACACATCATCCAAGTTACCTATCGACATCTTTATATTCCTCAGCGGACCATACTTCGCGAACTGAAAACGGCTTCTTTGATGATTATGATGATGATTTCGATTCTCTACAGTATCAGTTCTCTTCGTATGGTTATGAAGCGTTCAAATTATTTGAATTGTTTACCAAGAAGTTGAATAATGTCAAATATCTACAACACATTCTTCATAATTGGGTTATTGGAAATCGAATCATTCTCAAATATACAAATAGAACCGATGGCAAAGATCCTATTCGTGCACTAGCAAGTGTTTTTCGAGTAAGCGGCCAGTGCGTCCATCAAATAGTTTTCTCCTTTCTCTTTTTAGTTATTTTTACCAGACGGTTGTTTCAATCTAATCGAAGCAACGGATAAAATATCATCGTGCACAGCAAATCTGATTTTATACGACACAGATTTAGTTTTAGACAATGAAGCGTCGTCCTTGATGGATGATACAAACGATAACAATTCGATCATTATTAAACTTCTGCTTGACGATATCGATGATAATCTTCGCGTTGTAAAACTAGAAACTCTACCGTCAGCAAGATCAGAAGTTCCAAGTAAGCTTTTTTTTTATTTACATAGAGAAATGACGCATATGATAACGATATTTGTTTAGTACCAACTTACGTGAAAACAATCACAGATTTATTTACAGATAGTAGTTTGAATGAGGAAGCTTTTGAATCGATTATTACACAGCATAAGATCAAATATCTAAAGTAGGACTTTCACTGTAAGGTATGATGGTTGTCTGCAAGTTCATTGTTTTCAGTAAAGCAAAACTTTACTTTCAACTTGGCCGTTGTCCTACAGCATCAGCGTTGTCGACCAATGATCATCAGCAAATGACGATCTTCAATGTGGAAAATTCGAGCGACTTGAAATTGATACGCTTTTGGCAAAAAGGTCTTTCTCAAACCTATCGAAAGCAAATACGTCTCTTGAAACAAGATCATAATCAACAACAAAGACTATAATAAGAAGAATCTGTTACAAATCATCTATTTTGAACAGTACGAGTCGAAAACCGGTGGTGCATGTCTGTTTCTGTATTCCTTTCTTTTCTATGAGCAACTATGTCAAAGATGCTACTTGTATATGTTTTGTGTTCTGTCATTTCTATACACGCACTTGTATATTCGATATTTTGCTCAATCATTTGCTTGTTTTTCTTTCACTGCTTTCTCGAACGAACAAGTCGGAAGGTTATTTTGTAAAATACGTTTATCTTCTTCTCTTGTTAGTTGATCCGAGCTTTGGTTCTCTCCGATCCTGTTGTCTCTTTTTTTTTCATTTATATGCATTGCACATTCTTCTTGTTCTATTCTGTTTTCTTTTTTGGCAAGAATTTATAAACAACAAACATCAAATCGGCAGTTGATTTATTGTTTTTCCTTGTTGGTTGATTTTTTTTCCTTTTTCTAGATCAATATGCCTGTTAGACAAACAACAACAACTGTAACTACAACCCAACCACCGAATAAAGTATGTGATACGAAGAAGCTCGATAGAATTTAGTATTATTATCTATCTAACGTAGTATGAGTACAAAACAATCAAAGAATTATATAAACTGGATCGACCAAGTGGTGCTAAATGGTGTTTTTACGGTGTTGTTAAATTTCGACGAGATATCAATGATAATTGTATGCTACTAGGCATTTGTGATCCCACGTCTTATGGAAAAGGTAAAATAGGAAGTTGGAGAAAATTCTGCTCTTATTTCGGAAATCATTTGTAGGTCCGAAGGGTGTCAGTTGTCTTTTGTATCGTGAATCCTTTGCTGGTATGATTGAACTTCCGGTTGAAATCGAAGTTGGGCATCTGATACGTTTGCATCGCATGAAAGTCGGTCATATTCTGAGAAAAAAAAGTATTGCTAATTGATTTGCGTGGAATAGATTACTTCTTACAAACCGGAAAGTGGTTGTATTCAAATGAAATCATCCAACTATTACAGTTGGTAAGTTTATTTACAGTTAATCATCATAATCTCGTGTATTCGAAACTTAAGGCTTATATTCAATGCTGAAGATGATGGGAATTACAAACCGATTGCTCAAAGTAGTTTTTCTTACACATTTTGTAATGGTGATCGTCGTAGAGTGAGTTTTTGATAGTGAAATCATTTTATCTAGATCAGATTTCTGCTTGTTATAGATTGATGATTTGCGCGAGTGGTTATCGTCATTTGGCGACGACGAAACTTTACAAAGTGAATTGGATTTTCAATATATTTCGCTTGAACCAAAGTTGTTCAACGATCAATCTACACAAACAAATGAAAACGACGCGCACCGTGTCAATACACGTGAGATGATCAGTTCAAGCGATGAAAGTGAATCATCCGCGTTACTTTCGACTCCAGAAGTTATCGAACCGATAAAAAAACGTTTGCGTAGCAACCAAAAATAAAGATTTCCGTTTTTCTTTGTGCATGTTTAAAATTGCCTTTTGTTTTTTAAATATGTATGTTATTTATTTCTCAGCTCTGTCAGATTTTCAGTTTTTTTTTTTCTTTCAAATATGTTCTGACGATTTTCTGTCAGCCCGATAAATATATGTGCAGATCAACTATCATCGGCTCATCTTTTCATTTCACGATAATGACTGAACAAGAAGCGTTCCGACTATCATTAACGTTGCTTTTTATGGCATGTGCACACCAATATAGATTAGCTTGACAACAAGTAGAAGCACGTTTACCGTAACTTAAAAGTCCAAAGTGAGCATTTCTTCATGTGAAAATAATGAGCTACATTTCCATTTCTGTACTTTTTAGTAACTGCGTTCTTTTATTCACCTCGATAATCAGAGTAGCCTCGCGTTATCTACTTTATGTATAACTAAACTTCATTTACATTTCTCAATCACAATGAGTTTAAATCAGAAACAAATTCAGATTTCCGTTAGGCCTTCGAGTGTAACACTAAAATAGGTTATGAGTAGGCGACGCTATGGTAGATTTCATTGATTTGCTCATGATCGTATACAATCGTGCCTTAACAATCTTCTTATGACATGAGATCATCTTTGAAAAGGATGCGATAGGGTGCCACCCACGACCTATGAATGTGTGCGTGACTGACATTGGAACGCGGATACCTTTGTCATTTGCACCCTTAGGAACATAGTGTTTTCAGTTTTGCAATAATCATTGGGACTTGATGCGCACTTCGATTACAGAGCAAGTATATAATTACTAATTCCATTTAGCTTTTAAGAGCAAGGATCCGATTTACTAATCTGTTCGGAAAATCACAGATTTGCCCTATCAAGGTGCACAGAAGAAGAATGTTTGACACAAAAAAACAACATCCGTCATTTAATATGATAATTTTTCGGCGAGCTCCCATCGGTGCTAATACCAATTTACGCGCATGAATGAAGTATCTTTCTGCATGCGATGGCATTAACAAAGAGAGAAAAAGAACAAACACACATTTCTTTCATTCTCGTAACGAAACTATTCAATTCAGATAAAAGAAGTTCAAATTTAGCATAAAAAATGATCATTCAGATGTGCGTATCAACACTTAGGCACGTATTTCTCTTCGAAATATTCAAGTTTTACTCTTGTTGTTAATAAGAAATAATTCGATCTGGCGGGATTATATTTGCTTGTTCATCTCGCCGATGTGCGTCTATGTTCGTATTTTCATTGTCGCTTTCACTGCCATATCTTATCGCTAATCATCTAATCTTGCTCATTTTTCTCACTAATACAATTCAGCTATCGATTCTTCTTCGAATTATCCGATTTTCTTCCACATCTATGCAACCAATCGATATGTCAGCATCATCTTCGTATTCAACCTTGGAAAGACCTCGAAATACTAATAAAGTCAACAGAAGTCGAGCGATTCACTCGCGCTCAGCCCAAAGTTCAATAAATCTTCGCACCATTCATTTGCACCCTTCCATTCAACAGAAACTATCCCAGGCAAATGACGATGTTATTCGTATAGAAAGTGCTCTCCTTTCAAGTGACTATTCACATGCACATATCTCTCAATCTATTATGACGAGAACAAATGATTTAATAAATCGAATCGGCGGTGGAGATGAACTATTTCCACCGGATTGCTTTGTGAAACAAGCATCGGTTATAACTATTCCACACGATCATAATAATCAGTATTTAACACTCGAACGCGTTCCAATATGCACTCGATCAATGAATCAATTAACAGCAATTCAAACGGTGCTACTCAGTCTAACCGTCTTTCTACTTGCTGTTCTATTGTGCCTATCAATAATATTTTTTCTCGTTTAAAATGCTCCGTTGTCTTCCTACACTTCACATCCGTAAGGCTCACGAAACGCTCCTCATGTTTTCCAAAATGCTTGAATAAATTATCCGTCTACCCGATAGGCTAATTTTCTGCCTGTTGATTCTACCGATTCGAATAGGAGCAAAAAAGAGCATTGCTATTCCCTCGTTTAAAACAAATTTTCTCATGCATGTGCATCTCACTTGTTCCTTCAAAGTCTCTTCACTGAACGTTCCATTTCCAAAGAGCATATATGCTAACATCGATTCATAGTTAATAGGGTAGAACATTCAATTTCTCTCCCTATCGTCATACATAATAAATCGAATTCCGTCATTGGTATTAAAAGAGAGAGAGAAAGAAACTTTATGCGTGTGAAATAATAATGGCTTTCATGCCATCTCAATGCTCATTTAATTAGAAAATAAAAAGGCAAAGGCGAGCAAACGAAGATTTGAGAATGTCATAAGCCCACGAAGTACAGAAATCCAGAAAAAGAAACAAATGACAACATAAATACATTGAGAAAATAAGAAGATCTTCTATTTTGATCTCTTCCTAAAATAGTACTCCTTGAATCTCTGTCTAAACATCTTCGATGAGACATAATAAAAAATTAAATTCACCGAATGTGTGATTAACAACGGAATGATCGAGAAGAAATTCATCGCTTGCCAGAACTTCCGATTTCCTTCATCGTTAGTGTACGTTTGAATCATAATGGTCGAAATACAATTTGGTAATGTGCATAGGATGAAACAAATCGAGATTGCTAATAAGCTGATCGTGATCTGCAGTTGTACACAGATCTTTTGTGTGTGTGTTGATTGGGATGACAACGGGGGAACGATTGTTGTCGAAGATGAACGATCGTAACAGGATGATACAGATCGTCGTTTTTGATCGGAGACATTCGATGGAAACTCTGATGAATTTGCCAATTGATCATTCAAGGTCATGGGAACATTTATTCGATAATTCGACCCATCATCTATACAGAGAAAGTATGAACAAGAGTCAAATGATGTCATCAAAAATTTACTTGTCAAGACCAACGATGTAGTGACCCCTTTGTCTTCATTCACCGAGACGAACGTATCACGTCTATGTTCGGAATTGTTCTCCATTGAATACGTGCGAATTTTTAGTGATGTCGGTGGTTTATCACAGGCAGGATTGGAATCACTCGGTGTAGTCGCTTGTTCTTGTTGAATGCCAGTAGATGGAATCGATTTTTTCACGGCATATTTCTTCTTCATGTTCGCTTTGTTCTGTCCGACACTAATGACAATGAATATATTACATATTGTGATGATCGTGAATGGAATAATGGAATACGATAAGAGGTATACGACGTTCAAACGCGAGTAATTCGCTTCGTACCATTTGTAACGTCGGATGCTACAGAAACGATTGGAGTCAATAGTGTAACCAATTAAATAATGTGAATTAACAATTGAAAACACAGCTATGACGCTAAAGCAGATCATACGAGAAAAATTCGTCGTGCAATTACGACGATACAATGAGATACACGACGTCGCGAAAAGACGATCGATCGATAAACATGCTAGAAGTCCAGCTGAAATTTGACAAGACAGGTAATTGAAAAATACGATTGATTTACAAAAGAAGATATTCCAATTGAGAATGTAGATCTCGATCGTAATTAAGAACAACAATGGTGCGGTGACGACCACGTAGATAGTATCGAAGATGGCTATGAATATGAAATACCATTTGGACGATGAACGAGCGTAGATTCGCGATTGAAAGGTTCGTATACACGCCCAGTTGAAGATCGGACAGATAACAGCAAACAGTGGACAAACAATACGCAATGACCAGATCGACAGATGAAGAAGCAGATTGGATGAATCAGTCGTAAGATTTGATATTAATTCGTCGGAATGGTTAGAAATATTCATGATCTAGAGATATGGAAATATTTGCTAAATCCTCAATAGCACGAAAGCAGTGCGTGTTTCACATTATCCAACCTACACTATTCTTCCAAAGCAAATTAAAGGACAGAAATGTATCGTCAAAGCGGCTTGCCTTATTCTCGGGATATTTCTTAACTCGTCATGCTCTGTTTCGTTCATTACGTAGCTTTTTTCTCCTCAGAGGAGTCATAAACCGATGCCGTTAGTTTCTCGGATGTGCGAGCGATGAATTGCTTGAAGTCATTAATTTAAAGGAAATTATTTTCTGCTGAAAATTGATCTTAGAGATTTCGACGTTTCCGATAGCATTGCGGAATGCGTAAGGACAAAAATTGAGGGAGACGAAAGCGTCACTTGGTACCGTACTTTGAAAAGAAAACAGCAAAGCGAGCAGTCCTGAGAAACCTTCCTGTCTCAAGTATTGACATTAATGAACAAAGAAGAGAATGAGAAAGAGAAAAAGCGCAAATTATCAACTGAAAAGTATTCTCCGGAACGTAGAAGTGTTACTTTCTCTCTCTCTCTCTCGCTCTCCCTCTCTTTCTCGCGTTCGCTCTCTTCAGAAAATATGCGTCAATTGCATTCAGTTAGTCTCATCTATTTTTTCCTACTTCTTAACATTCATCTAATCTCTCCTAAGTTTATCTTGAATAAAGTCAAATCAATTGTCAATGTTTTCCTAACCAAAGTAAATAAAATGAGTCGACGAACGTCAACACAGTACAGACACTCCTATCATCATTGTATTTGATTTTCTCAACGGTTCCATCAAAGCCAATTCAATTATTAATAAGGAGAGTTTTCCGGATGATGCAGACAAAAAATTCTCGTTATCCGTAAGAGGAAAAAGTATTCTAGCGCTTTGAACTCCTTTTCGACGTAGCGCAAATGATAGATCGACGAATATGGCTTCTCTTGGGTACATTTGAAAATGTCAACAAAAATCTCGATATCTTTTTATAGCAAACGATTGACTCGAGAAGGCAAATAATCAGTGATACTTACAAGTGGAGGAAGTTTTGCATTGAAAAGTAATTACGTCGTGCATTTCGGTACTACGGGAGAAGATTGGTGTACTTATCTGGAAAAGCAAAGAGGAAAAAAAGAAACTCAGACAAAAGAAAGATCGATGAAATTATATTGTCACATTGTGAAAATTGATTTTGCGTAGGTTAACACGTTTCGATGAAGTCGTATGAGAATTTATGTGCAATTACATATATTTTCTTCATTTACAAAATGAAAAAGAAAATGATAACAGTTATTTTAAATATCTAGGCATTTCTTATTCATATGTGGACTCTTCTTCAAATCAAAATATATCGAACGCCTATTATAACTATGCGCACTTGGGTATTCAAGCCTACTAGCGGCAGCAGATGCTATCTCACAAGTTAATTACGAGGAGGGTCTTTAGCAGTTTGATGCGCTGTTGTTGTTTCACAAGTACTGGTATTTTTAGACGCTTCCAGTGAACTAAATCAATTAGACTTCTGTTTGACAAGTTACAAGTTTGAAAATGTCTCGATTGTTTGTGATGACGCACAGAGCGGAACAAGAACTATTCGATAACGTAGTTACCTACATGTTGAATGGATTGATCGATTGAGAACGATATGAAGTCGTATGTGAGAAGAAAAAACTATGTCTGTCACTCGAATCCCTGAAGAAATCAAGTAATATAATGATGTTTTTTCATGCGCACAGCGATTGTGCAGAGTTATCTAGTCTACAAAAGTAGTGCAACTTCTTTCCAAAGGAAAGTCATTCGAGTTCAGCCCATTCGCCAAGAATAATAATATTTGGAAAGGCATGCTTTGCTTTTCTTAGTCGGAAACACGAATACTGTTGACGTTCACTTACTCCTATGCAAATACATCGAGAAAAGACGAGACATAGTTCTTTCGTGAATGATTTCTGTGAATATCCAATTGAGAGAGATGATCCTCGAAGACAATAGAAAGCTTTTAGGCTATCTTACACAGGAAAGACGTTCTGAACTAATAAGAGCATTGCGCAGTAGAAAAATCGCAGACTATAATACATATCAGACTTTGAGAGAGACATACCTAATACACTCAGTGGGTATAAAGTACTAATAGTTTAACCTGATACTTGTCACGAAACGAGGTAACTTAGTAAACAGAAACACATTAGGATTCAAAAAAACTTCTCTATTCCTATTCTGGAACATAATGGAATGAAATGAGTCACGTGCATTGTGAGACAAATGTTGCGACCAAGATTGTAACGTGGATAGTTTCGTCAATGATTTTTCTCTTGTGAAGAGAACGTATTTGCGTAGTATTGAACAATTCTGTTTTTCGTTCGATGTTGGTCAATAGATCATGACATTTAACCGTCTAGAATCCAGCTTATGCACTTTTAATGAAGAATTTATCAGGTTATTCAACTGACAAAAATATTAAGTCTTCAAGACGGCTTTCTAGATGGTAGCGTAAATTGTCAGTTATGTTTGATATTCGTCAAGATGACGGAAAAGTCGGGTTAAGATTGTCCCCGATGTCATTAAGAACTACGAGAACAAAAAAAAATATGAAACAGACATATTGAAAAGCGTCTAACATTTAGTTTGTTAGTCTCTTTTTTGCGACTAATTTTTAATTAAGTATAGTTCTTTTTTTACTTAAGCATCATATTAATGCTTCTTTCGTCAATTGTCAGAAAAGGGATGTTCTTTTGACAATTTATATTAAATTGCTTGTCATCTTTTATTTCGGAAAATTTGCATAATTTCGATGAGATAGTTGTAAATATAGAAAAGGGCGAGAGGATTAGTTCTTAAAGTTCATACCGATCTATTAGGACAATGATTGAATTGATTCGATTGAAATGATTAGCGAGATAGTTGGGCCTATACATACAAAGAGGAAACGCGAACTTCACCGAAGTGGAATTTAATTTCATAAAGAAATTAATCGAACAGAAAAAACGTAGTATTAATGAAATTGTACCTCAGTAAACGGGTGTAATAAAGAAATGCCAGACAAGGAGCCGAAAGTCATGCTTTTGCAATCAACTCAAGTAATGAGGTTGTCAGTTGGAGAAGCAGATAGGTTTAATGAATTGTTTTACGAGGAATCTCACTCGTCTCTGACGTAAATTGATGCGAGTAGATGCTTGTAGTTTTTTTTAAACCATAGTAACAGAACAGTTATTTTTATTTTTTTTTTCAAAACAAGATTCACGTGCTTAGCTTATTGGTAACACACTGACTAAATTTATCGATTTTCGCCAGATTTGCAGTCATTTTTTCGTTGGCAATACCGACAACTTTTGTTATATAATTCTGATCAACACATAAACAACTTCCAATCACGATTGGCACTTCGAGTGCATGCGTCGAGCGTACTGCTAATGTGATTTTCCCTTGATTTGATAGAACTAAACCTGAGTTTCTATAGCCGCATTCGAGCGCGATGTTCAGCAGAACTTTTGCACATTCTAATGTTCGACAAATGACATGGAGAATAAACGCTTCGAACTTAATCGAAATCATATCGATATCCTTCGGTCTTTGTTCGAGACATTCTAATATCGTCTGCAGATCGGCCTGTTCATGTGTGACGTACAACCATTGACAATCACTTTTCGTCGAGGACGTGACAGTCGGTGATGAAGTGAAGACAATTGTTCGGCCTGAGCACGAAGAACTTGTGTAATAATCATTATGACTATTAATTTGATTGATTAGATTGACGATATAATCATCGATTGAATGTTTCCGTGAGAGATCTTCTTTGTCAACTGCGAGTGCATCGTGTTTCCATTGATCGAAATGTTTCGACATTCTATTTATAATCTACAATTGTTTAGCGTCTAGATTGGATATGAAAAGAAGAAAGAGAGACTTTCTCGCGTGTTTACAAAATCATCAGTATACACGAGTTACAAAATAAATTTATATTAAAAAAAAACCATTGGTTTAAATTAGTTTTACTGTTCATTCGAACGCGATACCGAGAAGAAAACCACCGATGAATGAGGATGTGATTGCCAAATTTGCTATTGCGAAATCTTTTAACTGAAATCAATTGCAGTGATTGATGAGAGAAATTTGATGAAAATCAGTCGGACTTACATGATCAATTAAACCAGCTGAGGATGATTGATCACGAAATGTTTCGATTTCTTCTCCGTCGATATTCGTAGTCGTCGATTGAGGAAGAGTTGATATTGCTGCACGTTGAAGATGATTCAATTGTTGCTGTGCCGTATCACGAATTCGGTCGAAATGAATATCGACATAACCGGATTGTTTAGCAATCTAAATGCAAGAAACTTTCAACGTCGATTCGTTACTCCGTATCGACACTTACAGCTAATGCCAGAACGGATGCACCGATAGTGAATGCAACGGCTTTACTTGCTTTTGCAAAACAGTATCCAGCTGCTCTGTAACAGTACAAGACAATTAGTAAGTATTCGATGCTGTATATAAGGATATTTACATGCCCGATAGGCCACCAACAGCCGCTTGTTTCTGTGGACTTAGAAGAGTGATTTCATGAAGGGCACGTTGAACAATTTGATGTACTTTTGTTTCATCATCTTGGTCGCGAGTTGAACGATTAACTACAAGTTATCATTCAGTCAGCTTTCGAAAGATTTTTCAACAATCGAACCTGTACGAGATTGGTATACAGCTGGTGTGCGAGAGTTTCTATCTGAAGACGTCATCTGCTAAAAGATTGATATATCTAAAAAAAAATTAAAAGAAAAAATTGAATTGGACGGAATGCATTATTCATAAAAAAACAATTATGAAATGTATCTAATTATATCGTGAGATCATTCATTGACAAATGCCAATCACACCAGCAGCCAGACGATTTGTTGGACTGCTCACAGTTCCTTTGTTGTCTTCAGTATCAACACGTGTGAAATCTTCTTCTTTCTCATCTGTTATAACCACTGATCGACCAATAATCGACGATGGACCGAATAAAGTCAAACGTTTATCAATTACATCGATTTTGGCTTGACCTTCTGGACTTATTTGTAAATTACCATACTCATTCTCATTGTTATTTGTTGGATCTTTTGATAGGTTCGACGATTTCACATCTGGATTAAATCGTCCGCCAGTTGATGTCACACCCGTACTCAAATCTCCAAATTCATGTACGCGAAAAGTAAGTTTTCGATCCGTTGGTAAGCCCCGTAATTCTCCAGTGATTTTCATTTGATTAATGCCGATCATTTGAGCAAAATGAATGACACCTTGGATGTTGTTATTTTCACCATTTCTAAGTACGCATACAGCTCGAACTGTGACTGAATCTTGTTGACTCGGCATGGGTCAATTGGAAATTCTCTTGGTGTTTATCTACAAAATAGAAACGATCAATTCGGCAGAATTGTGAACATTCATCAATCGATTTCTTTTGTCTCTCCACACAACTCTTTCAGCTGTTTCTATGATGCAATCCATGTTTTACCCATCCAATGGAATAAAGGCACTTATTCCAATCTAAAATGGTCATGTAATGTAAATAAATTACTGATGGACGCGTAGTTCTACGCAGAACAAATCGATATGCTCGAGGCTTTTTTCTCTTTTGCATTTTGGAACGCATGTTTATTGCTTGTTTTTTTTTCGAGTATACTATCACCAGGAAAGGACAGAACGTAGTTAGCGTGTATATTAAAAATGAAATACAACGAAGATAAAAAGAACAACGTACAAACAATTCGCAAAAGAAAAAGAATCTAGGCTAATTTTGATCGAATCGATTGTCGATGTAATTGTATTACTTTTTTTCGGGATTGACTGTACCAATGATACCGCATGCTAAGCGTTTGCCAGCATTGCCGGTTTTCTTCGATTCTTCGTTATCACCTCGACCTAAGTCATCGGCTTTTTCGTGAACGACCAAGCAACGGCCGAGAATTGAATGTTCACCATTGAGAGAAATCATTTTGTCTTTAATGTTGACATTAACGACGCCACTACCGTCAGTTTGGACATTTCCTAAGTCACCAACATGTCTACAAAGGAAGTACAACAAATAACAGAACAGATTCTGCATTCGCCTATACCTGTCAGCATCGTCTGGACCAGCATGTTGTTTTTTATGTGGATTGAAATGTGCACCGGCAGATGTACAACCCTATCGAGACCAATTCGAGAATATATGTAGGTCATGAGATGATGAGAACGAACTTACATTGCTAACATCACCAAACTCATGAATATGGAAACCATGTTGACTATTCTCTCCAAGTCCTTCGATTTTTCCTGTGACAACGACAGTGTCACCTTGTTGCTCAAATTCAATCACACCATAGACTGGTTTCTTAGATGAACCTGCTGTAGTACTGGCTTGTCCGTCACTAGATGTTGCTCCGCCTCGACCCCATTGATCTTTATTACCAGCAACGTGAACTTCGTCGCCGATTAAGACAGCTTTAGCTCGTGTGATACTCATGTTTTTACTTTTGGTGCTAATTTGAAATGTAAGTCTAAAATTTGAAAGAAATTAAGTTAAAGATAGACCATATAAAGCGCACGCAGTATCACATCAAAAGAAACAGAACAGAAGGGGGGTTGTGCTGACTGCACCCCCTTGAAAAACGATGATTCATTCATGAATTTTTAACAAGCGATTGGAGATTTTATGAGCGAATTATAATCTTAGTTTATTTGTCTAATAGAAATCTCTCGATCATCTCTTCGATATCTTTCGACTTGGCATTTATATCAGCTAGTTCAGTTTGAAAGTCTTCTGTTGACATGTATGAATTCGTTTGGACAATCAATTCTGCTGAATTAGTTGATGTTTTACTGGTAATCTCTGATCCAGATAGACGTTCAACCGATGGATTTTGAACAAAACTTTGTTCTCCAAGTATCTTGTTCAAATCCGACTCGACAGGAGTGTAATGCATACAATGAATGTTGCACTAGAAGATCAAAAGGGATATTCTACATCTTATGATGAGCATAACTGACCAATTGTTCAATAAGATTGACTACGCATGAAAGATTATCAAATTTCGAGTAAATCAGTTGAAGTTCACAGATTTGTAAGTAATCACGAAGTTTAGATGATAGTTTCCAACATTCTTCTACTTTATCAATAATATTTGATTGAAAACAATTACGAACACATCGACGACATAGATGCTTTAGTGAAAACACCCGAAAGCTCGCATAACATATACACGTGTAAATAAATGCTACATATGTGGTGTGTAAATTCACATTTCCCATCCTCATTTCATCTCCAATACGATATTCACATATAGGCACAATATTTCGTAACACTTTCGTGCCCATTGACAAGGCATAATAGATTAACGTCAAAACTATTGATACATCCGATAATGGAGAGATGTTATTCATCAATACCGTACATGGATCATGAGCAATGAATTCAATAAGTGCATTCGATACGTCAACATTATGTGTATTACATAAGGCAAGTACTGCTGATTGCCAAGAATGAGTTTTGCAGAGATATTGCACAAACAAACGATGATCTTGATCAGTACCAATAATAATTATCTGAAGACGATGGAATAAGTCAATCAGTGACGACGGCATTTCAAGGTCAGACAATCTGTGATAAATGTGCAGTAGGAGATTTGCATTGATTTGTCCATTTTTGACAATGTGACAATTATTGAAAATAAGCTCCTTAGATGAGCATCGATTTGTGATTGTGATGACACATTCTACAATGTCCGTAAATTGATTTGTTGTTAGAGAACTCTCGGATAAATTGAGAATTTGCGCGCATAAATGACAAAGTGGAGTATAACCTTCAAAAGCTGAATGTAATAGAAGCTATCAAAGGGAACGAACGCTGAATGTACCATCTTTATCTCTGATGCAAACATTGATCTCCGGTAGACCTATAAGATACTTCGCAAGGTTGTAGTTTTCCGTTAAAATTGCATAATGTAAACTTGTTCGATGATAGAAATCTTCTAGACTTTTCACAGAGAGTTTTCAATATCTTAATCTTCAGAAAAAAACATACTTCGTCAAAGCACCGTAGTCCGTCAATAGTTTCATTATTTCAATATCGTTACGGTATTTCGTTCCATATAGTGCTATATAGTGGCAAGCCGTTCGACTGTATTGATCCGATAGATTAGTGTCAATGCCCATGTTCAATATTTTTCGGATATTTTCTTTCTGTGCATTGACGACAGCATAGTGAAGAACGCATTGATTCAATCTGCCGTTTTTTACGTCAAGATTCAAATTTATCGATGCACATTCATGCAACGCTTCAATACGATCGTAGAGATCAGCTAGAGACAAATACCATATGAGAGTGTTTCGATGCTCATCAAATTCATTGATTATTTGACGAAACGTTTCATAATGTGTTATTTTCAAATTCTGCACGGCGCGACGAAAAGATTCAGTATCGGATGTCAATGCTGATCGTAGTAAAGCAGTGAGATCATCGTTTGTAAAGGAACTGTTCATAAGTAAATTTTCGTTTAGATTTGTTGCTTTTGGAACTGAATTATCAGATTGAGAGTCATTTTTCAGCACATCTACATCAGTCATGTGAGATACAGAAACTATGCCATTTATCATCAATTGATGAAGATTTGATGATTGCATTTCAAACTAGCGAACTTAACATATTCCTCGGCGCTTTATTCTTTCAAACCTTCTTTCCTGCTGTTCATTCACATCTCAGATATGTCGCAAGCTGATTCATATTATAGTAATTAAAACAATAGAAGCGAAGTTTCTTTTAACGAATCATTTATGATTTTTCTTTATTCTTTTGTCTTTGTTTAATTTTGTTTTGGTCATTCGTAACAAAATTAATTGAAGTGAAACAATAACAAATGCAAAAAAATATTGAAAACACAACAGATCTAATCATCACGAAGGAGAACAATTAAGACTCATTACTTAAATAAATAACTAAAGAGATTTTTGCAAAAAAATTGCTTAAGGATGGAGAAGATTAAAGCATTGAAATAGATTTGAAGCCTTACACTTTATAGAGAAAGAATCTTTCGGCTGACGTCGTCTTTCCCATAGTACATTCAGAAAGAGTTGAATAACTAAAATCGATAGAACAGTTCTTAATTGAGACAGATAGAAAGAAATTGCATCGATTCGTGATGTGTGTTGACAATAAGACTGCGTTTGCTATTTCTTTCCAGCTTTGCCACCGGCGGCGGCGCCACTTTTGCCACCAGCTTTAGCTGTAACTTTCTTTTCGACTTCTTTGATAACACCGACTGCGACTGTTTGACGCATGTCACGGACGGCGAATCGACCAAGTGGTGGATAGTCAGCATATTTTTCAACGCACATTGGTTTCGATGGAATCATTTTTACCATAGCGGCTTCACCAGATTTCAAGAATTTCGGGGCTTCTTCGAGTGTTTTACCTGAACGACGATCGACTTTCTCGAGAAGTTCAGCGAATTTACAAGCAATATGAGCTGTGTGACAGTCGAGAACTGGAGCATAACCAGCACCGATTTGACCTGGATGATTGAGAACGATGACTTGAGCTGTGAAGTTGGCTGTTTCTTGAGCTGGATCGTTCTTGACATCCGAAGCAACGAAACCACGACGAAGTTCTTTAACTGAAAGACCTTTTACATTGAAACCGACGTTGTCACCTGGTAAAGCTTCTACAAAACAACATTTCAATAGAATATGTTAATACTGTTTCTTCCAATGAATCTACGTACCTTCGAGAGCTTCATGGTGCATTTCGATTGATTTGACTTCAGTTTGTAAGGTAGAGGGAGCGAAACTAACAACCATGTTTGGTTTGAGAATACCAGTTTCGACTCGACCAACTGGTACTGTACCGATACCACCGATTTTGTAGACATCTTGTAAGGGTAATCGAAGTGGTTTGTCAGTTGGACGTGATGGTGGAATAACAGCATCGAGAGCTTCCAAGAGTGTTTTACCACTAGCATTTCCTTCTTTGCGTTCGACGGACCATCCTTTGTACCATGGCATCTTTTCGGTTGGTTCGATCATGTTGTCACCGTGCCAGCCGGAGATGGGAACGAAAGCAACACCTTGTGAGGCATAGCCGATCTTCTTGATATAGTTAGAGACTTCAGTTTTGATTTCATCAAAACGTTTTTCTGAATATGGTGGTTCAGTTGTGTCCATCTTGTTGACAGCGACGATCATTTGTTTGACACCGAGGGTGTAGGCGAGAAGGGCATGTTCACGAGTTTGACCGTTCTTTGAGATACCAGCTTCGAATTCACCAGTACCAGCAGCGACGACCAAGACGGCACAATCAGCCTATAGATGAATGGAGGAATGAGATGGATGAGGAAATGTGTGGAAAGAGAAACACATACTTGTGATGTACCAGTGATCATGTTCTTGATGAAATCGCGATGACCGGGAGCATCGATGATCGTAACGTAGTATTTAGCAGTTTCGAATTTCCACAGTGAGATATCGATGGTGATACCACGTTCACGTTCTGCCTTGAGTTTGTCCAATACCCAGGCGTATTTGAACGAACCTTTACCCATCTAAACAATCAAATGATGACTATCAGAAAATGACGATGGAAAGTAGGGCTTACTTCAGTAGCTTCTTTTTCGAATTTTTCGATGGTACGTTTATCGATACCACCACACTTGTAGATCAAGTGACCAGTTGATGTTGATTTACCTGAATCGACATGACCGATGACGACAATGTTGATATGAATTTTTTCTTTTCCCATGGTTCACGAAGAATCTAAAAGGTTTTTGTTGAATGCAGCTAATGTGTTTGATTAAAGAGAAAAACAGGTAGCGAATGCATCAATAGATTTTCACTGAATCTTATATATATGACGGATGTTGCAACAGACTTGCGAAAGTTTGTAAATATGATGAAATATTATGCAAGAAAAAAGGAAAAATCGACCGATGTGTCACCTGGATAAGTATTGTAGGTAAAGCTAGAAAAAGGAAGCAAGTACAAAGCGATTTTTTGCTTACTTTGCAAACTATTGGAGGACGTAAAAGAAGTTAGACTTAAAAGGACGACTATAAGAAATGGATGCTTTTAACAGCGTGTAGTTCTTCAGTGGTCGGTAAAAGTGAACAGAAATCTCCTTTCAAACTCGTATCATGTGCTTTTATATTCGATTGACATCTCGTCGGCTATCGGTAAAAGAAGAAGTAATAAATGATTTTGGTCATCGAAGCAGCGAATGCCTGAAGATTATTGAGAAAAGTATTCAGTGATTTCAGACGCGCGATTTCACGACTTATTTTTGTCTGGAATAAATGGTCTGATGATTGCATTTCGCATTGAATTTTATACTGCACATACGAAAACTTCATTTTTTTCGTTTTTCTTCTATGGCAATTAACGGTACTATGGCTTCACAAAAGAAAAACAACTCCTTCCCAGCAGAAAAAAACAGCAGTAGTACCGAATAACAATCAGTAAGAATTCTTGTTTTTTTTTGTCAATGCAAACACTTGCAAAACTTATTTAGTTTCGGTGTACATTCAAGAAAAAAGTATTCGAACTTTTGAATAGAAAATCACCCTTCAATCATATGCAAAACTGATTAACATATAGGAATCAAATCAAATATGGTGGTTCCTCTTTGAAAGCCAAGTGAATGGCAGCAGTAGAGATGCATTATTGAGAGTGTAGTATCACAAATCCATTCGCTTAGTATTGGTTGATGAAGCTACTATGGTACGAAAAACAACAGAGAATTTCGGCCTTTTCTTGCAAATGTGTGCATTAGTTTTTTATTTGTACGAAAGAGAATGACGTTGTTCTCTCTTTCACCCAGTTAGTGATGGATAAGAATAACACGAGGTTACAAACGAAAAGCTAATAGTTCTTGTAATGGACACACAAAAAGATTGAAAAAATAAATATCATTCTTCCAAGATATTAGACATACTCTTTTTCTCTCTTTTTTTCTCGTCGCCAAAACATAATATAACATACTATAACAATGAAGAAAGACAATAACAACGAAAGAGGTAACAAGTGACTGTAATAGTAACGAAAGAAAGAAAAGAATTAACTAGATCGATTCTGTTCACTGGTTGCACTTTTCCTACGAACATACACGATCAAAAGAAACGAAGAACAAATAAAAGCTGGTTAACAATGACTTTTATGTTATAAAATGGAAACGGATTGAAAGAAAGTTCTGATAACGAGAAAGTGGTTTACTTTTTGCCACCTTTGGCAGCCGTAGCTGCTGATTTGGTGACTTTGCCTGATGCTGCAGCTTTCTTTTCGACTTCTTTGATAACACCGACTGCGACTGTTTGACGCATATCACGGACGGCGAATCGACCAAGTGGTGGATAGTCAGAGAATTTCTCAACACACATTGGTTTTGATGGAATCATTTTTACCATAGCGGCTTCGCCAGATTTCAAGAATTTCGGGGCTTCTTCGAGTGTTTTACCTGAACGACGATCGACTTTCTCGAGAAGTTCAGCGAATTTACAAGCAATATGAGCTGTGTGACAGTCGAGAACTGGAGCATAACCAGCACCGATTTGACCAGGGTGATTGAGAACGATGACTTGAGCTGTGAAGTTGGCTGTTTCTTGAGCTGGATCGTTCTTGATGTCAGAGGCAACGAAACCACGACGAAGTTCTTTCACACTAACGTTCTTCACGTTGAAGCCAACGTTGTCGCCTGGCACGGCTTCTACAAGCATACAGATCGACCGGATTTTCTATCACATGAACAAGAGTGGATAACAGTCACGTACCTTCGAGAGCTTCATGGTGCATTTCGATTGATTTGACTTCAGTTTGTAAGTTAGATGGTGCAAAGCTGACAACCATGTTAGGTTTGAGAACACCAGTTTCGACTCGACCAACTGGCACTGTACCGATACCACCGATTTTGTAGACATCTTGTAAGGGTAATCGGAGTGGTTTGTCAGTTGGACGTGATGGTGGAATAACAGCATCGAGAGCTTCCAAGAGTGTTTTACCACTAGCATTTCCCTCTTTGCGTTCGACGGACCATCCCTTGTACCATGGCATCTTTTCGGTTGGTTCGATCATGTTGTCACCGTGCCAGCCGGAGATGGGAACGAAAGCAACACCTTGTGAGGCATAACCGATCTTCTTGATGTAGTTGGAAACTTCAGTTTTGATTTCATCAAAACGTTTTTCTGAATATGGTGGTTCAGTTGTGTCCATCTTGTTGACAGCGACGATCATTTGTTTGACACCGAGGGTGTAGGCGAGAAGGGCATGTTCACGAGTTTGACCGTTCTTTGAGATACCAGCTTCGAATTCACCAGTACCGGCAGCGACGACCAAGACGGCACAATCAGCCTAAGGGAGAGAATAGTTTAGGCATGTTTCGGTGATAGATTCTAGTCGGTACCAAGGTAATTATATTTAGAGGATGTTAGAAAGTGAGGATAAGTGAAGGGGTATGAAAAGGTAGCTGGACAGCACGTGAGTTTTTTTCGTTTGAGGGTTCACATAGAGAGTGACTGAGATCGGTGTAAAAGTCCGATTAAAAACAAACGAAGGAAAAGTCGTTAGATAGGGTATGAAATGTCGAAAAGCTTATCGTTCGTAATGCAGAAAATTGTATATCTTTGAGGCTCCAATATAGACGATAGATTCGCAGCTTTGAGGCAATACATATTCACTGAGTATCTCTGTCTACTATCCACCATATTTCTCAATATTAGTAAAAAAATAGCACGTCATGTTCGAATAGTTGATTAGTCCGGTCACTACGTACTTGTGATGTACCAGTGATCATGTTCTTGATGAAATCGCGATGACCGGGAGCATCGATGATGGTAACGTAGTATTTAGCAGTTTCGAATTTCCACAGTGAGATATCGATGGTGATACCACGTTCACGTTCAGCTTTGAGTTTGTCCAATACCCAAGCGTATTTGAACGAACCTTTACCCATCTAAACAATCAAATGGTGATCGTCAGGAAATGACGATGATAAATAGCACTTACTTCAGCAGCTTCTTTTTCGAATTTTTCGATGGTACGTTTATCGATACCACCACACTTGTAGATCAAGTGACCAGTTGATGTCGATTTACCTGAATCGACATGACCGATGACGACAATGTTGATATGAATTTTTTCCTTTCCCATGTTGGATGAATAATGTTATAACGAACGAGAAGATAAATGAGTGAAAATCTACAAAACATAGAATAAGATGGTTACGACGACGATTAAGATTTTTGGAAAGAAAGATGAATTTAGTGGTGGTGTGATTATCACATTTATTTTCTCTTTTTTTACTGTCATCTCTTAGAATTCCTTCAGTCTCAAACTATCTCTTTCCGTGTCTGTGCGTATTCAGAAACCGATGATGTTCGAAAATATTACACAAAACCGGAAGAAGACAGTCGGGATTAAAGGAATCCGGAAATTATTTTCGCAAACATATCAGGCGTCATTGTTACGATGGACAAGTGTATAAAAAATCGGAAAATATTGGTATGTACGAGAAAAAGTAAAGATCCAACGCAGAATAACAAGCTACAGAAAAACAAACGAAGAGAACTATAACAATGAAAGTGAATATTCACGACTAGTACGGAAACAAAAAATAAATATGTATAAAGCATACGTAAGATTTCTCGTGGAAACAAAACTCTTTCTCACCATCCTCAACCCCTAAAGGCACCTCAAAACTATAAATAATCCTACCTATTATTAATGTTTCTGACCAATATTTATACAAATATTGTCTTTTCATTTCCTGATATATGTCTGCGATAATTTTAGTTCATTTACTTTTTGCCACCTTTGGCAGCCGTAGCTGCTGATTTGGTGACTTTGCCTGATGCTGCAGCTTTCTTTTCGACTTCTTTGATAACACCGACTGCGACTGTTTGACGCATATCACGGACNCAGTGAGATATCGATGGTGATACCACGTTCACGTTCGGCTTTGAGTTTGTCCAATACCCAAGCGTATTTGAACGAACCTTTACCCATCTAAACAGTCAAATGGTGATCGTCAGGAAATGACGATGATAAATAGCACTTACTTCAGCAGCTTCTTTTTCGAATTTTTCGATGGTACGTTTATCGATACCACCACACTTGTAGATCAAGTGACCAGTTGATGTTGATTTACCTGAATCGACATGACCAATGACGACAATGTTGATATGAATTTTTTCTTTTCCCATTGTGATAGATCACCGAGTGATGTATGAAGAACGGATGGAGAAATGTGATCTGCAAAAGGGAAATGTAGAATATAAGTTAAGATCAAAGAATAGTGGGAAGATATTAGTAGATAAATGGAACATGAAGAGATTGATGTCGAGTGTCCTGATATAAACTGAAAGATGGACAGAGTAGGGAGTAAAGTGAAAAACAAAAAGGACTTCTATGAATATCTCGAGATTTAACCATATGATATTTTCGGTATTTCTTCTAGTATGTGGTGATACGTATGGTCTTATACCCTCCATAGTTTAACGATTTGTTGGAGTCTGCTATTTGACCTTCTCACAAAATGTTTTTTCTCCGACAGAATAACGTCGATGACGATAAAATTTTATCTTTTCAAGGAGGTTTATATCCATCCGGGCCGCTCTAATTATCAAAGTTATGATTTTGATGAAGAAATAATGAAAACATAATATTTTGATTTCCTATTGTATCGAATTGGCAAGAATTTGTAAAAAGGTGTTTTATGAAACTTTTTTTTGTGGAACTGATTGTAGCGCCTGTCATTCTATGGAGCGGAAAATGTGTGATGAATCATTGTAAATCGAGAAATAAGTTAAGACATAAGGCGACAATAATGAATACAGCAAATATTTGGTTAATTACAACTCTTTTTTTATTTGTCTGAAACTTTTGATATTCATTTCCAAAAAAAAACAAGCACAAAAATTCAAAAGGAAGCAAACGTGTATAAGAATAGCAACACATCAAGCAGGTAGTGTATAACATTGCACAGCCTTTCATAAACAGAGGAATGTCAATTGAATGTACAAAAACTCCACACATGTTACGTAACATTGAGTTGAATATCTGACAAGGACAGAAGAAACGCATGACGACATTTTATTTGATTTTGTATTCGGTTGTTTGTTTATCATCATCATTATACATATACATAGTAAGAGCGAGAGAGAAGAAGACGACGAGAGAAGTTTGAAAACAAGAGAGGAAAAGAAAACTTCATTACACAAATTTCGATCAAATACACTTTGATTGCATAAACAATGAACGTACAGTTCTGTATATTGTTATCTATATGTATGTATATCGAATGATGGTAAACAAAAAATATAAAGAACTCAGATCAAAAATATATAAGATAAAGTACAAAGCAAAGAGATCTGTCTTATGCATAACCACTTGGTTGCCAATGATTACTTTGTCCTGGATTATAATATTCCGTCCCGTTGTTCATTGGTGTCATTGCAGTTTTCACTTCTAAGAGAAAGAAAACGAAGATTGTCATCTATAGTTAGCATGATTCGATTTACCATCGAGACTGGGTGGTGGAGCATTGGTCTTTCGTAATAATAATCGAACATACAGACCACCATCACGAATTAATGATATAGCTTCATTATGTGTCATACCGTAAGTTGAACGACCATTGATTTCAATAATTTGATCTCCAGACTAGATTTTCAAAGAAATGGCTTATGAGCAAAGTACTATACATTCGCCTACCTTCATTCGACCATCTCGTGCAGCTGGACCATTTTCTGCTAATTTCAATATAAACAATGGAATTGAAAATTCACGTCCGCCACGAATACTAAAGCCAAAACTTGAGTTCGGATACGGCCGTTGAAGATCAACAGTGAAATAATCATCGGGCATTGACGACTGCAAATACACAAACGAGATTAGGCAAACAAACAAAAGATGTTCTTACTGATTGCAAAACACCATTGGCTCGTGATGGTGGACGACTTTGATTTCTTTATAATAATAAAAAAAAAAGAAACACACAAATCAGATTAGGAGTTTTTAACAAAACTCTTCTCACCTTTCAAGAATATTCAATGGATTATGTGAAAAGGCATTTCGAATCGTATGATTTCCATTCGTATTCGCATGGGTAATATTGGTTGCTGACATTGGATGGTGATTATAATGATTGCCGTTCGTTGTAACCATCGGTGAAGATGATGAAGGTCGAATTCCATTGGATAAATTATGATTCGACATCGATGTAAATGATTGAGTTGAAAAATCTTGTGTTCGTTCATCTATGAGTAACGATAGATTAGTGAAATTCGACTCAATCAAACGTTCTTACCATAAGGAAGAGGTGGACCGATTTTGAGTGTTATTGTTCGGCCTGATTCTTTGATTAAATTAACAACATCTGTATGTAACATGTGAGTTAAATCGACACCATTAACCGCCAGAATACGATCATTTATATGAAGTTGCCCGCATTGATCAGCTGGACTATTTGAAATGATTTTTCCTAAAAGTCGATGAAATATTTCAGTATGCTGTCAAACTCGATGATCAATCGCATTCATTGATTAACATAAATCAAACTGAAATCCATTCAGACTTCTGTCAATTTCATTCAAATAACAATGATCACGTCTTAGATGACACTAAAGAACACACTCAAGAAATCCTTGTCAATGAAAACCACTTCACACTCGACATGCATATCTAACCTATCCAGACTTTATGAATGACACTATTTTCGATCTGTTCAGATCGAGTCTCATCTGTTGAAAAGCAAATCGTAATCAAAGAATGTCTTCGTTATCTCATACGTACCAACAGTAGCACCGGCTTTATTCTGTGATGATATTATAACAAAGCCGAAACTTTGATTATCGTTCAGTTTTTGTAACGTAACATAACGTACGCCATTGTCATGAATAGATGGTGTTGCACGAAAGTCATTTGATGGATACGAATCAAGATCTGTTTGATTATATTGATCTATGAAAATCCAAACGAATACGTTAATTTGTAAAGGGTGTGTTTGGCTATGATTTCGTTCTTACTTGACAGATTGTTGTTGTTGTTTGGATACAGGTACCGTCGGACAATTAGACTAACTCGTTGGTTCTCTTTTGCTTGCTGCATAAGCTGGACAACACGCTCATGTGAAGCACGAATTGTTGAATGACCATCGATTTTGATGATTTCGTCACCTTTGCGAAGGCGACCATCGATGTAGGCGGGAGAGTTGGGCACAATTCGTCCGACACACACCTGCGACTTTTCTTCTTCGCCACCTACTATTCGAAGGCCAAAGCCGTCACTAGAATTCAACAGAGGAGAATAGTTCACGTATTTCTTCGACCTATTTTGCCGTACTTTGGACGTAAAAGTGTCAAATTAACAACTAATTCAAAGTATTGAGGATGAACCGATTGTAAAGATCGACTAGACAAAGCAGAAAATGTTTTTGATTCGAACGGTCAGTTAGCGTTTCTTACCTATTATGTAAAGTACTCGAAGAAAAATCGTTTGCTGTTGGTGTTTTACTTCGCTGTTTCGTTCCTAATAACGTATTTGCTCGATATGACGAAGTAACCGTGGCACCAAATTCTGGTCCTGGTGTTTTACTTCGTAGTAGAGGCGCGTTATTGCTTGTTGTCGACGTTGTTGTTCGTATGTCACGTGCACTGCGCGACCAAGCTGTTTGCCGATCAAATGTGTTCATCGTATTGTGTGTAAAGTCAGTATCGATAATCGGTGTCGATGTATCCGCACTATTCGGTAAGAGAAAACTCAAGTTATTGTCGTACGGATTGTTGTTATCAATTGTTGTCGAATGATGATTCGTATTTGTTACTGGTAATGGTGTTCGAGAACGTAATGGTAACGTATCGACTATTGGTGTTGAGCCGAATGGTGTTGGAGTTTTACTGCGAGGTTTGTCTGAAGAAAATGATTTAGGAAGATTAGAGTTGATGATCATTGTTCTTACCGTTCAATTTGACTGATGAGTATCGTGTATCAATTTGATCATTTTCCTAAGAAATGAAATACGATTCGTATAATTTATCAAACGATTACTTGTGAAGGCTATGGGTAGATTTGAGAAAGAAAAGAAGGGACGACAAAAAAAACGAAATGGTACACATCACCTTCCTTCTTTTTTTAATAAAACATACAGACAAGGAGAGAGAGAGAGAAAGCGAACGAAATATTCAATGTAACTATTCCATAATGTATTCGAGCCTTTCTTCTGTACAACAATCGTATTTAATCGATCATCTCGAACAAGTTAATGATGACAATAGAACATGCATATGAACAAATACACACATATGTAGACATGACTTGTCATTTGAACATGAAGGGTCGAGAGGAGAGAGAAAAGAAAATGATAAACGTGAGAAAATTAGTTGGACATGCAACGAAGAGGTTGGGATATACATATGCAGGTAGTCATTTACAATTCGATTCAATCACCTGATCTTTAATATTGCTTGTCAAAAATGAAACATGCTTGCCGCTGCTTATCGGCCGATTAGTTAACTATAGATAAAGTTTTAGCAAGTTTTTCTTTCGTCTTGTGTCTCTCACACATTCTCATAGCACTGGTTCTCTTACAAAACTGCTGACATACCTGGTTTGTTTTGTCAAAACGATTGGTGCCATTTAATAGATTATTATTATTGTTGTTATTAGTGTTATTATTATTATTGTTGTTGTTGTTGTTGTTATTGTTATTATTGACGTCCGGATCACCTTAATAAAAGAGAAAAGATTTGTTTTCATTGTCTTAATACTGAAACAATTGTGTGAAAAGAAGAAATTATTGTCTACCTTTCGTCGACGCTCGTCTTACACGAAATCTTAACATGTTATGGTATTATGCTAACTCATTCATATACAAAGTTGGTAATGTGTGTCTGTCTGTTTTGGTCTTGTAATAAAAATAATCATAGTAATATGTTCAGAATAGCTGAATGCTTTTCCATTCCTTAGGGAGAAAATATGCCAACAGCGTACCAATCAACCATCAGAAATCAGACAGACGACTCGAAATAACAATAATCATTCAGTCGTTCTCTTCTACGTTTTCTTTTACTTAGACCATTCTAGTTCAAAGCATTTCTAGCACCTAATCATAAAGTGATCAGATGAAATGAACTCGCGTTTGCTTTTTTTTCTGTTTCCTTCGTTCATCCTGTGCATTCAAGTACAAGATGCACAGAGCGTTGAGAAGAGAAAAAAAAACTCGCGATATGTACACATGCAGATGGAAGCGTGTATATCGGGCACGAACAATGCATTCTCATTGATTCTTTTATCAGATGAGAAAAAAAAGAAGAAAGAAAAGGTCAGATCGGAAAAAAAGCGTCTAGTGACAAATTCTCAACTATGAGCAGATGTTCACGTTGACATATAAACAGACATAAAAAAGAAAACGATGAAAATTTACCTGTTCTCCAACTGTACTAGACTATAAAATAATAATCATGAAAGAGCTCTTGTCGATGTGAGTAAAATATCAAATAAACCTCTAACACACACACACACCCTCACCCTCTCTCTCTGTTTCTCGTTTATATTCGATGCTTTAAACGAGAAGTACTATTAAAGAAAGAGAAATGGTCGTTTTTCTCTTCGCGCGTACTTCTCTGTCAACAAGCAAAATTTTATCGCACTTCAACTTGAATAGGAAAGAAGTAGTCCATATAAAGTGATGGTATTAGTGTTATGTTCTACTACAAATATCAAAATCGTTTCTTTCCTTCTTTTTTCTTCTGTCGTCTACTCAATGAAAATAGATTTTTCTTTTCTCATTGACGATCAAGGATGTATTGAAATAGAAGGAAAGAAAAACGTAATTCATGGTCAAGCAAGACTTCAAACTTCTTACCTCGTCGTATAACAAATAATGTTTCGATATCTCTTGAGCATTTCACAAGTACATCGACCACATCAGCATGTTGTTTACCAGTCAAATCTTGACCATTGATCGAGAGTAATAAATCATTTTCACAGAGATCTTGACAACGATGTTTGTCGACAATGGCTTTCACTCGTTGACCTAGTGGACTGTCTGCAACAGTAAAGCCGAAGCCATTGTCACCTTTACGGATTTTGATTGAATAAATTCGAGGAGAAAGGCTTTCAGGCTGATATTCGGTGTAACCGCCGTTGGGTAAATGATTTGTCGGAAGAGAATTATGCACGCCATTTAATGAGACGACATCAATTTGTGGATCATCAAAATTAACAACAAGTGGATAGCCCCGACAAACGGTTAAACGAATAACTTCATTTAATGATAATGATTGAAAGATGCGAACTACATCTGTATGACTAAAACCAAGTACATTTGTATCATTGACATAGACGAGAATGTCACCTAAACAAAGACGGTTCTTATCGATAATAATAAGAATATTCTATCAGTCTACCTCGACGAAGTTTGCCATCACGGGCTGCGGGTCCATCAGAAAGGATATCTTTAATTTGCAGAAAATGTTCTCCTTTTTCATTTCCACCAATGATGGTAAAGCCGAAGCCATTGGAACTCTTTTGTAATGAACACGAAATTAATTCACCTGATAACGGTGCAGATGACGGCGTGGTATTTTCATTCAGCATTGATCGTGATACTGATAAACAAGAAGAGAAAAAAAAAGGAACCGATGTTATATATTTTCCTATTCGTTTCTGCATGAAGAAATCAGATTTGCCTCGAAGGTATATCGACATCACACTCATTTCCTTGAATTGAGAATCGAGAGAGAAGAAACATGTCATTCTTACTTGTTGACGCAGGATTTTCACCATTAGTTTGATGGAAGACTTGATCATTGGGACTATGACCATTAAAAAATTCCGGATCATTGTTGGGGAATTGATAATGCATACCTTAAATAGCGGAAGACAAAAAAAAGGCAATATGAGTTGTAAGAGCACTTCTTTCTTTCTCCTTTTTCTTTACCGTTACTATCAATTCCATTATCAGTTGTAAGCTGTTGTTGAAACATTTCATTCGCTGAATTACTACGTCGTAAAAGATTAGGATTTGATGTTGACGAAAGGTATTGATGTTGCCCGTTGGTTAAAATCGATTCCTTTGGTGGTCGAGGAGTTCCATAGTAATGTCCTATCGAATCAAAGAAACATGTTAATGATTAGAGAACGAAAGAGAATTTCTTCTTCATCTTCCAGTTGACAAACGCGATAAAAAAAAAGAAAAAGATTGCTGCCATATTCTTACCTTTATAGACACCACTTTCAAGTAGATTACCACTTTTTTCTAGTGCACGAAAGTCTTTCGTATTCAAAAATGTATAATCTTGACCATTGATTTCACCTGGTCGCGGTGGACGAGTCGTGCCTAACGAGAAGAAGGTCGTTTTTGCATATATGGATTGCGAAGTATGGCACTTACAAGGAACTGTTCTCATGTAAAGATTGTCACGAATCGTCTGTTGAAGATCATGATCGATGGAACCTTTTTGGAAGCGTGCATCGAGAAATTGACGAAGATCTTTGGTCAAACCTGCATTAAAACAAACAAAATATAATCAATTATGATATATGCATAAAAAGAATTGAAATGAAACGCGAAGAACTGTAAATTGACCTTGTAGTTCGTCAAATATAGGATTAGCATTTGCATTTGCATTTGTAGATCCTAGTATTGGAGATATTAATGATAAATTATCATACGATGAATGAATCATGATATCAGCATTTGTCAACATTGTTTTATGCGAGTCATCAGCAGAAACAAATATGTATCGAGACGTTTATATTACTGATGAGCCTGTACAATATCAGCTCACTTAGTTTAGCTCAATATGTGTATATGTAAGGATGTATGTGTGTACATTGGACGAGAATTGCAATATCATAAGATGACGTAACAAAATGCAATCGTGTGACGATGTTATCGAGAAAAAGCGAGTAGGAAAGGCGAGAAGAAAAAAAAACGAGAGACGGCTCGAAAAAAAGAGGCCAAGATACAGAGAATAAGGATATGCTTAATATAATAGCATGTAGAGAACATTAGTTAACTATTGTTCTATCAACGATCTATTTACATGGTCAGGCGTCGACATTCCATTATTAGGCCTGTACGACTAATACGATAGACAACATCGTGCAGACTCAAGTCTAGCAACATGACGTTGGCGACTCTTCTCTGAACACCATACAACAAACTCAAATGTAAACAACTATCATTCAGCAAGACAATCTGGTATATCTTACTCAAAAGTATTACCAGCTTCGACCCATACTCTCGACAGAAGTTCTACTCGAGTATTCTTCCACTTATTTGAATAGGATAAGACTAAAAACTGAAATCTTTCGCGTAATATTTCACGATTACACAACCATTACAAGTACGATTCTTGATGACTTTCTTTGCTTTGCTATTATTCTTAGTTCTATTCATAATTGATCGAATCATCTTCGAAAGACGTGATCAAGAGATAGAAAAGAAACAAATGTGCTTCTATCTGTTTCTGTCTCTCTTTCATTTCATCCCCAATCGATTACCGATTCCCCTCAATTGTCAATATTGTTCAACCGCTCATCTAACCTCAACCAACTGTTCGCTCTTTTCATGTTAGAGATATTCATGTAAATAGAAACACATTTGCGATCAAACTACCTTCATCCGCGTGTTGTTTGAGCATATTTATTGTCATTCAAAGTTGTATTTATCCGCTAAGAATTCAAATCGGATTACATGAATATATGCTGATTTGAATTTGCGAGAATAACTGAAACTGAAAGGAGAAAAATGCATCTAATGACCTTGTTGTCAAGTCACCTACCCGTGAAGGAGAAAGGATACTGATATATACCATGCATATGCACTACTCGTTATGACCTCTGCCCTCGAATTCTTTCTTTCTCTCATTTCTTTAATAGGAAGAAAATGAACGCCAATGTCAGTGCGTGCGCGTGTGTCTTTGTAACAAATATTTTCGATAAACAGACATGACATACTCATTCATCGCTAGACAATATCATTGATCACAATGAACGAAGATTATTGAGCGAAGCTAATGATTATTTTTCCATTAATATCAGAAACAAGGGAGGGAGAGAGAGAAAGAAACCCGAAGAAATGATTTCCATAAATGATGTTAAGGCATCCAAACTTAATGCAATTTTTTCCAGCATTACATAAATCGATGTCTACACACATACGCACATGTATCCACATACCCGATTTCACAGTTTTTAATTTGATTTGTTTGTTATTAATAGAAAGTGTTTCAATTAGTAATTGAACATCAGCTAGTGTGCATCCAGCAACTTTGTGTTGATCAATTTCAAGTACAATTTCATCGAAATCGATTTTGCCACCTTTGAGTATGACGAATGTCGAATGGTGATTTCTTAGTAATGATATCGATTCATTTAAATAAACAAATTGACCATTATCAGCTCCGCCGGAGAGATTTAATTTAATTGAATGGTGATTTTCATCTAATGATAAGATTGTTTCATGACAGGTTTGCGACCAGTGGCTGATGGGCGGTGGTGATGATAGGGCTAAATGAATAGGCGGTGAAATGTTAGTAATCGCTGGTTTAGGAAAGATTCGCGTTGGTGAAAGACGATTTTTCGTTGGATTGATTAATGAAGCCATTCGTTGACTTTCAAGTGTCGTTGTCTCGATTGTCAATGTTCGATTTTAATAGAGATATTTGGAATCTAAACAAAAAGTCGTGATATGTCATCATTAGGAAAAGGTTAAGAAGAATTCTTTCAATAATTAGTTATTAACTTACATAAGACGATATCAATGTTGAAATTGTTGTTAATGTCACTAGTTAACATCTAAAATGACAATCGAGACATTAACTTTTTCCTTTTTCTTCATCTATTCATTCGTAAGTAAACAATCCACGTAAAAAAAACCGAAAGAAATGCCACCAATATTATGAGCAAGGCAAACGTTGTATAAAAGTGAAGTGCGAATCTATATTGATAGATTCTTTTGCCTTGACACTAGCCATTGCCGAGAATATGATTACGTTGTGATTACCAAATGTGTACACGCTTATGACGAGAGAGAAAAATACGGGCAGAGGTAGAGCGTATATGGATACAATTATAGATAGATGATGGATATGTCATACACTAGCATCGATCAACGAGAAGAACGCTAGTGCTCACTTCTTGTTCTCAGATCTCATCTGACTTTTTTCCTTCCTATAACATGTTTCTCCTTCATCGTCTCTCATTTTTTTTTCTTTCATACGCAAATCATCTTTATACTATATCGACCACCGATCGATTGATAAGCGTCTCAAAATCAAGCTTCAAACAGCTGTTTTCATTTTGAAATCGGATCATTCTTCATCAAAAAGATGCACATAACTTCTCCATCTTACCCCTGTTTCTTGTTCTCTCACACTTCTCAGTTATGTACGACATCGTTGCTGTTGGCAGCAACGTTCGATGTTGATGCCGTTCGACACATAGACAAGTGTAATGATGTTAACACATCAGCACTTACTCTCTTTCCCTTGCGCGCCTGTACACGCAACAATTCTTGATGATGATGATAATAATGATGTCTACTTTCTCTTCTCGTGCATGAATTTTCTTCTTTCCTCTCTTTTGCTTCTCAAGAGAGGGACAAAGGATGTACTTCTAATGTCAATCTAACGAATCTTAACGGAATAAAAAGAAAACTAACACAAATTGAAGAAAGTGGCAGACGATGAGAAGAAGGAGACGAAGAAGAAAGTGTCTTTTTTGATCGTTTTTCGGCCAAAACAAATACGAAATGTAGTTGGATTCTTTCTTCTTTTTCGATATCGTCTTAAATGTCACATCGATCACTGTTCTCTTAGTTGAAACTCTAAAAGAAAGAGAAATTCGATTTAGTAAATGGCCAGTCGATGTCTACGTATGTCTATTGAGTTGTTGTTCAATCGCCAAAACAAATAAGAGGGATTTAGAATCGATAAGCATCGACACAACAAACGAACGAAAAGTAACCGAAAGAGAGATTAGAAGTTCTGTGTTGTTTCTCTCTTATCACATCGGTTAGATAAAGAAGAGGAGAAAAAAAAACGCGAATAGAACGAAATAGATCGATCATTATTCATTTTTTGGTGTGTTACTGGTTTCCGATCTTCGAGCTTGTTGGCGTTCTTCAGGACGCGTCGATGAAAACGAATAGTTTTTGTACGTGTGAGTGTGTTCTTCGCACGCTCGTTCTATTTTATATATGCATGGATATGAACGAAACATGAATATGTATATCAGACATCGAGAGAAGGAAAGGAAACAGGTTATATATATATCGAAATGAGAAAGAATTTCAAATGGATATATATGGCGTATTTGTGCGACACCACTGTTACAGAAAAACATTTTCATAAATAGCTCATTCAAACGAGTACAAGAGAGAGAGAGAGGGCAAAATACGCTAAGAAAAATAAAATCAGTATTACTGCGAAAACTAAAGCAACAAAAAGTGCAGTTCAATGTTGCAAATGTCTAGTTCTGGAAGACCAAGTGTCTGAGAAGTGGTTTTAAGAATCGATCAGAGAGACTAATCTCAATGCATTAGTTAAGCAGACGTTATTTCATAATAGTTGCCCGTGTAAGGATCGTAAAAGCATCTAAGTATTTCATCGAAACATAACTGAACTTGTTCCCCATCCATGTTCGATGAAATTGATTCCAAATCATCGAGTGAACCGTGTTTTTTCATTGTAGCTGTGGGATTGAGTCGGAATGTATATGTTTTATCGTTACTACTTCCTGTGCCCATTGTACTATTATTTTCTGCTACGATGGACGCCATCAATGGCGGAATCTGTGCATTGGCACTCGAAAGCATTTCGTAGCGATAGTTTTGCGAGAATCGCGAACGTGCTGCGAGGTCCTCGGCAGGTTTCAAGGTGCGAGGCGATAGTTTGAATGTTGCTGTATCGAAGGAGCTATTTGCAACGTATTCGTATTTTTTCGGATCAAAACTTTTGTGTTGGTGTCGGGGAGATGTGCCGCCATTGGCTGCGTTCGGTATCCATTCGTCTAATGATTGCATATTAGCAAGTATAGCAGCTATTTGCTTCGAATCAGCAATTTCCGCTTGATCGAAACCGTAGAATGGATCATTAGGGTACGAGTCTGGTGTTGAAGATGCTAAAAAGAAGAAAACAATTACTCGATTGTCTTTTGTCAAAAAAGTAATCGTCTATATTTACTTTGATTATTTGTCGGATGGTGAAGGTCATCGATTAATTTCTTATCTTGCTGAAGAACATCATTTGAGATTTTCTCCTGTTTGTCTGGGGACGAATTCGGTTGTTGTCTCGGTGATAGGACGGGTGGCGTGGACGAGGGAGGTACACGGCGAAAGAGTAAAATGATCCGTCGTTTCTGTACGGCTTTAGGAACTTTGGATCGTTCTTGTTCTTTCAGTAGAGCATTTAATGAAGTCTTTTGTTGTTCATCGCGTTTGATTGATTGATTTAGTGGTAGTGGTGGAATGAGATTATCGTCATGTAAACGTGGTGTTGCTGATTCATTTGCTGATAATGGCTTTTGTTGATTGAGAATTGAACGTGGTGAATTCTGACGAGAATTTTCGTCGGGAGCGGATGAGACACGTTGACGCAAACGTTTATCGCGAAGATATTTCATATTTTGGATTGACTGTCTCTGGAGTTCACGTGGAGGATTACTGAACGTGTAAGGTTGCTTCTCAATTGTATTTTGTAGAGCGAATTTCTTAACAGGAAGTGAGGGTGATGAAACAACGGGTGAAGACGTTTGCGATGGGCTAATTGCATTTGTTGACAATGATTCTCGGATGGGTGGAATAGGTGGACGAACGGTTTTTGCGGAATTGTTTGTCATGCTTGGGAGAATCGAATTAGTAATTGATGATTTTCGAGGATGCTGTCGATTAAAAGATCGTGATGAGTGAGCGCTTCGATAAGCAGCTGTTGACATATCTTCAATCGAATAGTGATTTAATTGACATGATTAATCTGCAAAATAGCGAAAAACAAATACGATTTTTTATTGATTATTTATTTCTCCATATGTTTCAAGTAAATAAATTGAGAATGAAATATGCTGAATTGCCAGAAGTAGACTCCTTTTCTTTTTCTTCTCCTTCTGCTCTCCTTCGCCAGCGCAGATACACGTCAGAGCATGATGGTCCCTAGCTTTTTTTTCTCTTTCTATTCCTTCAAGATGCATTTTGAAAAAAGTCTTTGTAACTTACAGAATTGAATAAAATTCCTCTTTTTTTTTTGTATTTCTTGTTTCTTTATGCACTCGACTGATCGGATCGATCAATCGATTTTTTCCTTTTCTTCTTCTTCTGCTCTTTATTCTCAATTAAACACTTTTTATTGGCTGTACAGTCAGTTCAAATCACAATTCAGTCGTTCAATACACATCTGAGACATCTATCGTGAATTTGACATTTCTTACTTGTACTGTAACAATTGAAAATTGTGGTTAAAACTGACGGATGCATTTATACAAGAAAAATAATTTCGACATATGCAAACTTGCTTATGAAATCTCCTTACAACAATTGCATAAGAATTTCACGAAGAGAAAATGCTTGACGAATAGAAGAAATTACAGACTGTAACAGTTTTCTACGTCAAGATTACTTCGAAAATAGTCTTGTTGATTGAAGAGCACTCGTCCGATAGAAGCGTGATTGACATCATCGATCGCGCAAAGTTCTTTGGCGTGTGAAATTAATTAGAATGATTTGAAAGGAAAAGAACACAACACTCATAGGCATATTTTAAAAGAAAATGAAAAATACTTTAAATAGTCGTGCATGTCATACACCTGGAATTGTGTAAACAGTCTAGATGCTGTTTTTTTTTCGTCGGGATCTTTCGAAAGATATGATTAGAATTTACTTTTATTGAAGAATTAATTTTACGCAAGGTACAACGATTAAAATCGATATACTAGACTACTGATTACATATGTTTTTCCCGGACTTGATGCGGAATATAATTCGATAGTAAACGGCGAATTAAGATTTTCTGCTCTTGATCATTCAAAAATGTGGAACGAGCTGCATTGAACACGCATTGCGTTAATTGTGCAGGTGATAACTTCAAATCTGAGAGTGCATGTTCGTTTTCATGTTCATTCGTTATCTGTAAAACCGATGGATCGTCACATGACAAAGAAAAATTCAAGCTATCACGAGCGAAATGATGAATCGGATGCCAGATCTCTTTTCTTGAGCGAACGTGCGAATGTAATTTGGTTTTTGTTTCGTGACCATTGATAACGAAGTGTTTCTCGCTCATTTCGCTATCTTGCGGAATGTATTTAGCGATGGCATTTGTTTGAATGGAAGACGTTAAACAACATTCTAGATGAATATCATGATGACGAACGAGATTATACACAGATGGATCGTCGATGATGGCATAACCGTGACCAATGCGTTCAGCGTGACAGAGTTCAATTGCTTCGCGAACAGATTCAGCTGAACCTGTTTCACCTGCATGGACTGTACGATGGATTCCCAATTGTTGAGCACGTTTAAATGCAGGTACATGGGGAGCTATTGGATAATTGTGCTCGTCACCAGCGATATCAATGCCAACTACACCTGCTGAACGATATTTTTCTGCTAAATCAACAACTTCCATTGACCTGTAGAGGAAATTTAATTAAAATAGTTTTCTTTGATTCATCGAGTGTGAATAGGTGTGTATGTTATCAAATACATCAATAGTATTTGAGATAAGTTATCAATGGAGGGAAAGTGAAACAGGTGTATCTCGAATTTCAAACGTACCATTCGGGATGTTGTCGTATACAACATAAAATCGTTCGAACGTCAACCGAAAACTCTTTGATTCCACGATGAAGACCTTTATTTATTGCCTGAACGACCTATGGAACCAAATAAGCAAAACGTCTCACTTTTTTTTTGTCTTTTCTATTCATCGAATTCGAACCTGCTCCGGTGTGAGTTTATCAGCAGTAAAATAATGTGGATTGTATCGTGTTTCGGTGTAGAGTACACCTTGAATTGCCTGATCTTCGACGAATTCGTATGCGACACGTTCGAGTGCGTCACTATCTCCCGCAACAATCGGTGTGAAGAAAGGAAATTTCTCGAGAAATTCAGCAAGCGATCGACACGCTGATTGAATACAAATGTATCTAGTATAGATAAAGATATTTTGTTCTAAGCGATAATACAAAACAAAAACAAGATCAGATTACGGCATGAAATTTTCTAACGTTGTTTCCATTCCATTTGGGAGCTGAATGCCTAGAAGAGAAAGGATTATTCTGCTTGATGAAAGAGAATCGAATAGATCTTCCACCTTTGTCTTGTGCCAATTCGAATAATGTTGTATGACGAAAAGATCCGTCGAGATGAATATGAAGCTGGATGGTCAAAGTCATAGCGTCAGTATATTAGTTTGATAGAGGGAAATCTTACCTCAACTAATGAAGCTGGAGCGTAGCTGAGTGAATAACGATGATGATAATGATGGAGATGATGGTCAGAATGTTCATCGTGAGCCAAAATATCGGAAACAGGTTGAATTAATGTTCCCGGTAATGCTTTATCTTCTTGATTCTCTGCTGTTGTTTGACTCATTTCTATTATGAATGAGTAGAACGAAATGGGCTTTGCTTTTGCTCTCGTTGATCGTTGCCTATGGTATGGAAGGAGAGTACAGAAAAATAAGAAAACAACACTTATAACTATATATATTCGTTTGACAATTCGTCAGATGGCGCCAATTAACATAACTAAATCTTTTTACAATTTATTTTCCAATTCTACCGCCTGCCATCAGGTGTAAAATGCGTTCATTTGTCAGAAAGAAAAAAAAACTTGCTAGCAGCTTGCTCGGTATAGATGGAGTTAGTTGTAAAGAATTTCATAAGAATAACGAAAAAAGCCCAAATAAATAAATAAATAAGTAGACGGAAATTTCCGACTTATCCAAAACCTGATGTTAGACTTTCAAGTTTCATTCTAGATCAGAATATTTATTCAAAGTAATCTGAAAAGGGCTCACAACTCATGATGATTCTACACAATGAGTTGAGATTACACAATTAGATGAGTACACTCAAACGCAGTTTAGAAGCTGATGAAAATTCGGCAGTTACTAACGGGCACGATGAACAAGCAGCTATTGAAAATGGTTCACCTGACTGTAAAAGATCTCGGCATTCGTCGTCACATTCAGAAAACGAAGATGATACTCAAATAATTGACGAAGACAATGAGCTAACTAACGGTAATATTCAATATGCAGGTCATACAAAAAAAGAACCGCTGTTCTCTAGACTATTCAGCAAGTCAGTCGGAGACCGACGATGAAACACCAGTGACAAGCATTCAAGAAAATACATCACAATACTCCGTAGTTCATGTTGACTTCGACAATGGCGAAAATGATAGTAAATCAAAGACATTTTATCTCAAACACTTTCCCAATCTTTACTCATTTTCCTTTCTATAGTCTTTCGATATGATGGTACTATTCCTTTTCATATCTACTTTCCCTCGCGAGGACGCAGTACTCAACTCTCCAGTGATCCAGCAATAATTCGAACATTACCATGGACATTAGTCGCAAAAATCAAAGCACCTGATGATACATCTTCAAAAGATAATGCTGGAGTGTTTTCACTTTTCCTAAAATGTACAGTAGATAAAGATATTCAAAGCTGGTCGATACATGCTGAAGCTCAATTCATTCTTCTTCATCCAACAAATCCGGAAAAAAACTACACTGACAGTAATGTATTTTTACAAAGCAAATAACCGAGGAACATGTATTCTATACGTTTCTCTTTATCGTAGAAACCAGCCATGTGTTTAATTCACGGGCATATGATTGGGGTTATCCGCATTTCAAAACTTTAAAAGTAAAGTTCTCAAATTGCTCTCTTTTACTTTCTTTACGAACTCACTTGCATACCTTAGGAAATTTATAGTGACTTTGTACATGCAGAAGATAAGACGATTCGAATAATTGTGAAAATCCACGCTGATCCTCCACGAAACATCGAGTAAATCTTCCGAAACTGTCATATTCATGACTAACTCGATTCTGTCTAGATGGAATTCAAAAGAGCAGACTGATTTCGTTGGGTTAAGAAATATCGCCGCAACTTGTTACATAAATTCATTTTTGCAAACAATATTCTTTACCAAAAAGTTGCGCAAGGTCTGACATACCACTTAGTTTCCATCTCTCGATCAATTTTTATGACGTGCTCCTTAGGCGGTATATGCACTACCAACAGATCACGATGACCAATCACATAGCATTCCACTGGCTTTGCAAAAGCTCTTCTATGACTTACAGTTTTCAGATCGTGCAGTCAGTACTAGACGATTAACACAGTCATTTGGGTATGAATCACAAAATGATCTCGTTTCGTTTCATTATATATGCCGTATTCTAGATGGGATAAGCCTGATGAATTTTATCAGCATGATATTCAAGAATTCTGTCGAGTGGTAAGATGAAACTATACATTGACTTTGACAGATCTCTTCTTTTCTAGTTACTCGATAAACTCGAATGTAAAATGGAAGGTACGACGACAGAAGGTATCATTCCATCACTATTCCAAGGGCAGTACGTGGTAAGTGCGCCATCTTCTTTGAAATAAATTTCAAATGAATGTATTTTCAAGCAATATGTTCGATGCACAAATGTCGAACATGAATCTCGTGTAAAACAAACATTTTACGATGTTCCATTACAAGTCCGGAACAATGCGAATAGTACGTTCGAAGAAATTGACATACAATGAAGTTTACATGAATGCCTTTCTGTTAGTTACGGAAAGTTTTCGCAATTTTTGCAAAAGCGAGATCCTAACCGGCGAGAACCTATACGATGCTGGTAGTGTCCATGGTCTGCAGGTTTGCTGATTAGCAATTCTAGTTTGCTTTAAAATGTCTTTGCGTTGAATTTTGTAGGAAGCAGAAAAAGGTGTGAAGTTTCAAAAATTTCCACCTGTTCTTTGCTTACATCTACTACGATTTGAGTATGATTACAATCTTTCGCAAAATCGCAAAATAAATGACAGATACTCCTTTGATTATCAACTTGAACTGAGCGAATTCTTAGAGAAGCCGGATTGTTCATCATCATCATCATACACATTACTGTCCGTATTAGTGCATAGCGGTGATAATTCTAGTGGACATTATGTATCTTTTATCAATCCAGATCTCGATGGACAAGTGAGTAGCTTTGGAAGCGAAATGTAAACTGCATTCCAATTCGTCTTCTTTTCTCCAGTGGTTCAAGTTTGACGATGAGGTCGTTGGGCGTGTTGCATCAACCGACGCCATGGAAAGAAATTTTGGCTCCGAACTAGACGATTGTAATCGCATGTACAATAATACTTCAGCATATATGTTAGTTTACATTCGTGACGATTGTCAGAGTAAGAGTTGTCGATTCACAAATGAAAGTTATCGTACGATGGGGATTTTTTTGTAGAAGACATTCTGTGCGATATTAATCTAGAAGATATTCCGGAAAGTTTAGTTAAAAGATTTAATCATGATAAGTAAGTGACAGGCGTGTTTTTCACTCGAAGTCGAGTTTTATCTTTCTAGAAGGCCTGTTAAACGTCGTCAAATGACCAGTGATAATAGTGTCGTTGATATTCGTCTTATTTTCAATAATGATTTTTTCATTCAACCAAAATTTTGTTTAACAGAACTGATTCGCGAAAAGTACGTTAAAGTAATCAGTTCATCTCAAAACTCCTATTTATCGGAATTTTAGCTCGTTCGATTCGGCAATGGTTCGATATCCTTTGCGATACATAACAGCACAATGTTCCGAACTATTCGGTGTATTCGCACAACGATTAGCTTCGGAATTGGTATAAATAAGTCAAGATTTGCTCTTTAAATAAATCTCTCAATTGTATTTCAAGGGAGTCAATCTTGAACATGATATTCGACTATGGATTTTTCATACACACCAAGTTTACACGAATCATAATCAGTATCATTCGATGTTGCTATTCACTTCAGGTTTAACTTACTGTAATGACTATAATAAAAAGGTAAGATGTTTTTCTAATCGAATCCTTCGTGTTCACATATCGAGTTTCTCAGATGTTTGAAATATTTGGTTACGGTCCTCCAGAGAGAACAGTATTTTCTGTGTATGTTGAACAGAAACTGTTCATCAATCATGTTTATCAATTGTTACCGTTTAATAAAAATGGTGAGTGTCCGTTATGCCATATAATTCTCATTAATTCGGCTTCATTTAGAAGATATTTTATTATTTGTTCGTTTGTACAACTCACATGATGACACTCTAATGTTCATCGGTCATTTTCTATTTCCTCAAGAACAAATCTTTCGTAAGAAAGAAAAAGTGTGTTGATTTCACTCTACTTAATCTTTGAATTTGCACAGAGAAATGCTTAAATGACATTGCACTTCGTCTTCAAATATCACCGTCTTCTTCATCAACATTCATTGTTCACCAAAGTGTACCAAAACATAGTCATACTCATCAGTACGAGTCAATCGATGCCGCAAATTTCCAACTGTCGCTTTCTCAAGCACTTCGTCCATGTTTATCTGGTGCTTCCATCATTGTTCAGATCGTTGACATGAAATCAACAGATAACGAAGAGTGTCCAACAACCGCTGATGATTATCTTCGGTATGAAACGAAAAGAGGGTGGGTGATAAAAGAAAAATGCTTTGTTTTTCCAGGAATCTTCTACATCGTCAAGAATTTGATGTGTACAATTGTGACAACACTCAAAACGAATGTCTGTTTAAACTATACCTACCAATGAATACATCAATTAAAAATGCTATTCGAGCGATCGCCGAACGAATTGAATATCCTGAACAGCAAATAGTCATTCAGAAATGCTCCAAGTAATGTCTCTACTCAGACAACAAGTTCCATGATTTCGAGAAATACTTTAGTGCAACGTCGATAACTAGCAATGCATCTCTAACAATAACATTTCATATGTCTTGTGGGCAAATATTGCGAGATCTTTATGCAAATATTCGCAATAATCTGACCTCGCCACGCAAACTCTATTTTAAACGAGTAAAGCCATGATGATTAATCTCGAATGGAGATTTTCCATCGATTGTTTTAGTTACCTTTTCCTTACACTGAGCTTGAACATCGTCGTCTGTTTCGATTCTACGCGACAGATTCTCGAAGGAAGGACAGTCAACATGAAGCGCAATTCTTCGTGAAGAAATCTTCAACTGTAGCCGGTTTTCTTGCAGAAATCAAACAATGGATGCGGATGCTTTGTTCAGAAAATGGTAGTCAACAACTAAGGTAAGAGATTCTGTTCCTGCTAGATGAGACAGTTGTTTTCATGATCGAACTTTTAGAATGATCGAATTAGTTGTAAGTAATCAAAACAATGTGCCTTTTCAACTTCGAATTTGTTCCGATGAATCATCCATGAATAATTACATCAATTGTATTAATCATTACTATCACGTGGAAGAGGTGAATGCGAATGATATCGATAAGAGTAAAGATTCGGTATCGATACCTGTCGCTTCGTATACGAAAGTAAGCAGTTTTTCTTTGGAAGAATCGTCGTTTGAAAGGAATTCGTTTAGGTAAATTCGATTCAAATTGATTTTCAAAAAATCTTTCCATTTTTTCTCAATGTGATACAAGTAAGATTGGAACATAGCATGGAACATGTGTGTTTTGAATATCGCCGTAGGATGAATCATTTGATGAAGTTAAACGCCGTTTACAAGCCAGATTCGGTCTTTCGACTCGTGAATTTGACAAAGTTTGTTCGATTCTTGCATAATCCCGGTATGAATCCTTTCTATTCTAGTATCGATTTTCGATTTTTAATGGAAATAAGTCGATGACTCGGTGCGATGACAACACGTTACGCATTAATCTCAATGACTTGAAATTATTTCAAAGTACATTTCATATTCGAAAAGAAACTTTTCTGCTGATCGTTTCGATGTTTAGATACATGTTGGTTAGGGTTGGAAGCACCATCGATATCGAATGGTCGCAAGACGCGGAAATCATTCTTTTCCGAAAAACCTATTCGGATCCACTAGTCGTATTCAATCCGGTTTTGATTTAGTAAATAACACTTTATTTTCTGTTAAAAAAATCTTTTTCAAGCGTGTATTCTCGACAAATGAATAGATCAATTCACTTTTTTGATTCTCTCTTTGCTTCTTCCAACGTGTTTTTCTTGACGTTCTGTCAATGAATTTTGGATTGAAATTCGAAATGCATTCGCTTATATTTTTCCTATCTTGATGTATACGTACGATTTGCTTCTATTTTTATTGTTAATATATATATATATATAATGAGCACAATACTTTTATTAATAGATAAGAGATGGAAACATGAAAGACATGTTGTAAAATAGTTAAACTGGGGATGTTTGTTGACCGTGTCGGGACCATGGCTTATTTGTATCTAAGATATGTGCCATGGAGAGGAGGGCATCGGATTGATCACTGTATGGTTCTACAGATGTAGTTGTTGGTGGTTGATTCGAAGAAACGTCATCATTTATTGTATCCTCATCTTCTTCGTTGGGACCAAGGAGAAAATGGACGTGATTTTTACTTGGTACTCGTTTAAGGAATGGTTCATTTTCATCCATACTCGTCGGATCATTCTCCGTCGATATTGATGGTTCACATAGAACGATGGCAGGCGAAGAAATAATTCGTTTTTTCAATTTGGTTTCTTCCGTGACCGTCGGTTCACGTTGAACGATTTGATTACTGGAGTTGTTCTGATGGTGCTGCTGTTCGTTCGCTGCGTCCAACGATGAGAACGATTGTCGTACCAAACTGACGGACGAAAGTGTAGAGCGAATAGTATTTGCAGTCGCAGCTATCTGTCGAGCCACCGTTTGTGCTATACGACGCTTTCGTAGTGTAAAAACACTTTGTAAAACGACAAGAAGCGCGAGAATGATCGAATATTGTGTTGTTATGAAAAGAAGTCCATGCTTAGCATCTGTTCTTAGTTCAGCAAATTTTGCATAATCGTTAATAACATCTTGACAGAGTAGTAAATCGGGTACTTTTACCGATACGTTGGATTGATAGTATGATATACAAACACTGTATTTTTCATGATGGTTCAATGCTGTTAATGACAATGCATTGGAAAAGTGAGGATATGGATTCGTTGACGTGTTTTTAATGCTTAGTTTTTCCATTTTTAGAACAATTTCACGGTTTTTATGGTACGGTCGAATGATGAAAACGAAATATTGTAGCGAAGTGATGGATTTCAGTGGTCGAGTTGGCATCGAAGCCATCAATGCTAATAAACTATACTTTCGTTCATTCTTATCGGAGTAGATATTGTTTTCGACTAATGAACTTGGAATTGAATAGAGATCGAACGTTACGCGAATGGTGTCTTTATCGATAAATTCCCAATCTAACTCATAGTGTGGACCATGATGAAGTTCAGGAACGTCAATTACAGCTTGTTCTTCCTCTTGTTCCAATAGAGAATTTACAGAAATCTCATCTTTTATCAAATCAGTTTCCGCTTTGCTGTCGGAGGGGTCCTCGGACGATGCTTTCGACTTATCTTCTGGAGTACGGGGAATATTCGCATTGGAAACCTACAAAACAATGAACCGACACGATTAGTAGCTTGAAAGGATATTTGGCTTACTATTCCAACTGTTTTATTGGCATTACTATTGAGAACAACGGTAGACAACGTTGATGTTTTTGTCAGTTGATTTTGTGAAAAACTGATCTCAATTAATGAGGTGATTAATAAAATGAACAGCAATTGAATAACGAACATATTAATTTATTGTTTACTTCACTGAATTCCGTATTGTTGGAGGTTTAGAGGAAATCGCCTGATGAGAAAGAAGGAAGAAGCGGAGAAATATCTTAACATTCATAAAATGTGGCAAGGAAGGAGGAAAAAAAGCAGCGAGTAAAAGAAATGAGGCAAAGAGAATGTTCAATGAGTTAGTAGTACGAGACAGAACATAGAATTATTGCCAGAGACGCTTTGTTCTTTCTCTTTCAACCAATCATTAATGAATCAGCAGTAGTCGTCGAAAGAACATTGTCACAGGCATAGTGAGGAAAAGAAAAAAGTGCTCGTGAGTACGAACGAAAGAATAAGCAGACTACGCAAGAAAAAGCCAAATGAGGCCATCAGATGCAGAACATAGAAATAGAGAAAGCAGGAGAAAGAGAAAAAAAACTGATGTTAGTATGTATCTAGAAACATATGGTACGCTCTCGTGTGTTGCTCGGCAATAGTAATCGACTGTTCGAATTGCTGGAATGTGAAATCGATGAATAAACGAGCGTTGTTTACTCAGAACAAACCTTTCGTCGTCGCTTTGTAAACGAAAAAAAAAACCGTCACTATCAACAAGCGTTTAGATCGATGAATTTCTTTTTCGTTTAACAGTTTACTCATACTGTACGATTGCAAAAAGTGCATTTTGATCGACAGACATTCGTATGGTATCGCGAGAAAGAGAAAAAGAAGTGTCTAGTTTTTTTTCGACGATCATCGTCAATCGTGTCATTCTTTCTGATTTGTACGATCATTTATCATCTTGTTGATCTTTGCATTCTCAAGTTATGTATATTCATATCAATATCTAGCTATCTTGACAGATCTACGCTGATCAGACCATCGACATATAACTTCATTCACACGTCGAGGTGAAAAGAAACGCGGTGGACTTTGTCAAGTAGTCGTTTGAATGGAGAAACTTTTCACTATGATGTCGAAGTAAATTGCAATTAAACATGCATAAATCAGTCACAAATATATACGAGTCGATTTGGGCGTAGCATACACACTCGTTGAAGTGATGAAATTTATTATTGAAAATGCTATAGCAATGACTTTTTTTTGTGAGAAAAGGCAGAAGTGAAAAGTTAGATATGCAACACCATCATTGATGATTATTACAATCAGCATGCAGGAGAAAGAATCTGATTCTAGGTACGCATCTTTGTATTAAAAACGACGAAAATAATTTAGTTACATGTTTCTTTTTCCCAGCACGTTTACTTCGTTGTTACGTGCGAGTTTTAAAGCACATAAGAAAACATGATAAATTACTCATTGGGAATTATCCTGTATGATCACTGTGTGAGAGATAAGCCTATGGCACTTCTGAATGCCAACATGAAGAGCGTTTCCTGTGGTCAAAAAATGAAAAGATTTACACTTTTTATACTGAGAAAAATCATAAAGCTTTGTTTTCCATGCTGAACTTGATCAGAAATCCGTGCTGCATTCCTAATCAAACTTTCTAGCCTTTTATTATATGCTAGAACGCATTGTTTATAAGCATACAGCACATAAAATCTTCTGCGACATTGTCAAGTCAGGAGAGGAACTGTGTAAGTATAATTTACATCACAGTAGACATTTGTTATGCGTCTGAAGGCGACAGAAAGGAGAATGACGCACTGGATTTATTCTTTCCCATGTTCTGCAATGATTCATGATAAACGAACCTGGAGGGTTTAAGGTATACGCAGAAAACACGCAGTAAAAAATTGACGATATGGGAGAGCGCGACATATACCACCGCTCAACATTTCTTCCCATCTTGCTATTTTCAATTGTCGTAACAGAATATGTTGGAAGATAATCTTTCCTTGCCCATGTATATAAAGACTGCACAAAATCTCTCATCATAATAATCATTTAAGTTAATCTTAATCATTAGAATTCACAAAGCAACTCATAAAAAACCATGAACAGTCGTGTAAATTCGCCAATGGTGTTTCTTCAAAGACATTTGTCATATGAAGACCATCCATCACCAAAGCAACGCTTCTCACGATGGAATAGTTATGAACTTGAATTGAAGGCATTGATTAGTAATATCTTAGCAGACAAATTGATCATCTTTTGTCCGATACCAACAACTAAGGCGATTATATCGGATTTCCAAAGTTCGGTTCCGGATTTCTGCGATCAGTTCGAGTTAACAGCAAATCCACTAGCTGGATATTGCCGTGTCAAAACGGTTCGTTCTCAAATATGCAATTCCGACCGACGTGTACTAGCCGGAACGAAAAAAGGTGGAGTGTCACAAGCAATTGTTCTCGGACACGAAGGTATTGGCTTTATTGCTCAACTATCCAACACGCACACACGAAATGATTTACAAGTTGGTGATTTAGTTGTTCTTGGTCCACATTTCGTCGAAGCGAACGATCATTGTTTGAAAAATGGTGTACCAAATCTAAGCTGTGAAATGAAACATCTGGGAATACACATGAATGGTGTATTTGCAGATGAAATGGACTTTCCGGAATATACATTGAACAAAATTACAAACTCCAATGAAATTATCGAAAAAGCAACTAATCCAAGCGAATATTACGATCAAATGGTTTTCATTGAACCATTAGCTTGCGTTCAACGTGGGTATAAACTACTTCAAAAGCAACCATATTTCAACATAAATGCAATTGAAACGATTCTCATTCTTGGTACTGGTCCTATGGGTATTATTCATGCAGTGCACATTCAGAAGAAATATCCTCATATCAAAGTATCAATCACAGATATTGATTCAACACGACGAAATTTAGCGAAAAATCTACCGAACTTACTAGCAGATGTTGTTGAAATTGATGCACTCGGAGATAACATTCAGTTTGATATGATCGTTGTTGCCACAAGCAGTCGAGAAGCAAATGTTCACAGTGCGATCAAGTTCATTAAGCACAACGGTGTGATTCTATTATTCTCAGGCATAGATATGAAAAATGGAGATGTACGACCAGTGATCAATGGAATTGATATCGAAACTGTTCATCGATATGAACACAGTGTGCAGCTGATTAACTATGCACTCAATTTGGATGCGCAGATAACAAAATCCATGTATTTCATGGGAACATCTGGTTATGTTAAAGATGATTTTGAAACATCAATTCAAGAATTGCACGAAGATTTCATGCTCGGAAGTGAACTTTGTCTGTACAGACGAATAGCCACATCGGTTATCAACAAGCTCGATGGAAATGTTGTTCACGATCTAACAGGTGCATTTCGAGATATTACATTCGATATGCCGGCAATCATTCCATTGTTGAAATTATTCGATGAGAACGATGCAAATGATTCGGATGTCAATGTACACAATCATTTGAAGATACTCATCCGACATGAGAATTACTTATAACTAGGATCCTTTTTTCTTTTTTACAATTTACAAATTTTTTTAAAAATCACTTTCATTTTGAAGTTCAACTACCTAAATAAAGAAAGTTTTTAATATTACTTAATCATTGTTATTCAAATTGAAGAAAGCCGATACCGAGTCTGCCCTTCTCACGATCATTCTTTTTCTCTCATACATATTGCAAATATTCGATCAATATATAGGAATCAGATCGTTTTCAAGTTTGCTATACATGTCTCAATCAAAGTTGAGCACTTCATCAATATATAATAAATATGAATTGTTATAATGGCACAATAGACTAGTTCAAAGACAAGTAACATTATCATGATTTGATCTGTCGTAGATTTGACGAAGAGAAAAATCTGTGTGTGTGATTTAGTGACGATCATATGAGGGACAAAATCAGTATGAACAAATACCATCACATAATGCGACAAGAAAGTCATGAATAAGAACAATTTTCTCCCACATTTTGGAGCGACGCATATTTTCAATACGCGTCATGAAATAAATGGGAGAAGGCTAAATCTGGGAGTATAACAAAGAGTAAGAGAACTTCTTGGCAATGGGAGATTTTGTGCAATGGGGTGGGGGAAAACTATATTACGGAAAGAGAATATGATTAACATAACATGTATTCCATCCAATCAGAAGTCCAACTAGATGTCAGTTGTTGTGCAGAGAGTAGTTCTTTATAAAAGCTGTGCGAGCGTGAATCAAGACTAAAGATTTGTTTACTTCTACGGCTAGTACGTCGCGACTTTTTACCCAGAAGTTTTCTACTAAGCACAGTTATCATCAATGTCAGCTGCCATCAAACGTGAAGATTTAAAGTTAGTCGGTGCACAAATTTTTTTCCGTCATGGTGCCCGGACTCCTCTGAATATGCTTCCGAATCTTGATGAAGTCACATATGACAAAGAACTACATTTGGATCACTACCAACCAGCTACATGGGAAATCAAGACCATATTGAAAGATGACGAAAATACAGTTTCCGAACGAAAATTTATCGGCGAACACAATGTTCGAAAATTGAATGGCGGAGCTGCATTCTGTGGTCAATTGACAACTGTCGGCGAGCAACAACTTTATGAAGTTGGAAAGAAGATTCATCAGGATTTAATTGTCAAAGACAAACTATTGCCTGAAACTTACGATCCAAATTTGATTTACACTCGTTCAACTTACATTGATCGAACAATCCAATCAGCCCGGTGTTTTCTTGCTGGATTGTTCACTGATGATAATGGAAACATTCACGCGAATGGTCCATTTGAAATTCAAGTACATAGTTGGGTGAATGAGGTATTGTATCCTAATCCACGATTGTACCCTGATCTGGAAAAGAAATTAAAACCATCGAAACTACACGAATTGTTACATGATGAACATGAATTGAAAAAGGCGAGAAGAGAATTCTTGAAAAAGATCAATCTCTCCGAGTATGAACATGGCTTTGTTGAATTGCATGATGATATCAAATCAAGAGAAGGTGAGCGATATTCAGTCACACTTCATGAAATCCAAAACTATTTATTTTTTAGCGCATAACTTTCCAGTACCTGAAGATCTGAAGGAATTATCGAACAAGTTTGATGAATACTGTGGTATAGAGTATCTCTTGATGGGTACTCACGAAAACACCTCGTTAACAAAAGAATTATTTGTTAAGACAACAGTTGGCCTTATGCTTAATTTAGTCAAACAAAATTTCGATCGATTACACGAAGACTTATTATCTACTACCGATAAGAGCAAATCCTATTGCAAATTCTTTGTCTATGCCACGCATGATACATCGATAGCATCAATGAAAATCGCATTTGATCTGTTCGATAAAATCTGGCCCGAGTTTGCCAGTTACATTTTAATTAAATTATACCAATCGATTCATGATCCAACGAAAACATTCATTCAATTGATATTCAATGATGTAGTACAAACAATTCCGTGGACAAATGACAAGTTCTGTCCGTATAACATATTTATTGATCATTTGAAAGATCAAATCGATGATCGCCAAAATCCGTCAGTTAGTTTAACCCAGTAGATTGTGCAAGAGTCGTACTAAATCGTTTTATCTATTTTAAAAATAAAAATTGTGTTTCAGCAACGCATGAGAGTTTTACGTCAAGTTTCGCTTGTTCACGCAGGAATGGCGTTTCGGGAATATTCATGAAATGAACTATACTCTCGCATACGAGTGTACGAAATGTTTTCGAAGCATTATCATGCCGAATTTATTGTTGATAAAAAAAATCTTCTCGAATCAGAAAAACGATCACTCAATTGAAATCATCAACTAGGAATAAATGAAAGAATGTCAATTATAAAATCGCCTTCAATGGTTCATCAAGAGAATCAACGGCTGTTTCACCGCATAAGATACATTGCGAAGCGACAAGATTGTCCAATTCTTGCTGAACACTTTCCATATCACGTGACGGAGGAGCACTACCACTTGCTATAATGCTTTGCAAGTAATTCACTCGATCGATGTCCTTCTGTATCGTTGTTTTACCAGAAGTTTTACTCGGATTGGATTGGTTTATTGCTTCACTACCAGCGCCATTCAAGGATCGTTTGTCCTTTCGTTCCATTATACGTCGAACGTAGCCAAACAAACAATCACCGTGAAAATAATGTCCACATGCGAATATATAGAAAATAGATTGGATCATCAGAGGTTGACTGCATAGTGAACAGATTTCATTGGAATCAATCGTTGCTACGCATCGTGTACGATATTTTGCAAGATCATCGCGGATTTCATCGATGGATTTTGATGCATCGTTCATTTCATTTCGAAGGAATGTTAAACGCTCGTTGTAATGGTCTAGGGAATTAATAATCGGTTTTTTGAATTGATCAATGGTTTCGAAATCTGCGAATAGAGGAAGCACATCTTCGATTTTGAGCAATTCGTTGCCACAGTCTTCGAGAATTTGCATAACTTCATTGAGATCATGACCTTGGGTGATAACTGAGTTGGCTAAAGAGATCATTTACTGTTATATAGATGACTTCGTCCGAAGTGAATATTTACCGATTTTAAGCCATAGTTTCTTTGTTCGTTCGTCATTGATGGGCGCAGTCGATGCGCACTCTTCAGCTAGTTTCACATCCACCTTCAAGAAAACGTTGTATCAAGATCAACAACTGTATTGCACCTAATGATCTTTACCTGTAGAGCAGTATCAACTGCTTCTTCATACATGTTCAACAAACGATAGAGAAAGACACTTTCTTCTTTAAGATCGTTATCAATGCAAAGACGCAAAGCGTATCTTGGATCATAAGTGATCGCCAATGGGTCCTAAAGACAGTCAACGAATATCATATCGAACATGCTCAAGCGTTTTGTATTTACTGCAGTTTGACCTTCTAGATAGAGCATGATTTTACTTGGATTGAATTTGATGTATTCCGATAGAAGATAGTTATGAATAGACTTCTCCGTACAATTTCTTGAGCGACAGAATTCGAGGAACTTCAAGACTTCTTGACCCTGTAAACGAAAGAATTTGAGATATCGATTGACGTTCATCCGATCGTTACTTTTGGAAATGCTCGTGAATATGCGATCATTGCTGGTAATAATTCCTTTGGTTCAAAATGATCATTGTATTTTTTCTGCCAAACTGTAATGAGTTGTTCTGGTAGTTTTTCAATTAATGTCGGAGAATATTTGTACAGAAGTTGATAATTATTCTGGTGAAAAACAAAATAGATTGTCAATTTTTGTTGAGAAAAGAGAAAAACTAGTGTTTACCAATGGTTCGAGTGTGTCCAATGCTTTTTTATAATCCTCGCGTTCGAGATAGAGTAGAATGACTCGTTCGTGATCTTGAACGTGTTCAGCAAATAGAATTAGATCGTCTAAATCACCATGGCTTGTAAGAAGATCATACATAGCTAAGCGATGCTGTCTTAGACACGGTTGAATTTCTCGTTTACTCAGAAAATTTCGAAATTTTCGACGAATTTCATCGAATTTGTCCTTACGACCCTTTTCGTCTAGAATTTCTTCGTTTGGTTGAAGACTTGACGAGGCAGTTGTAGATGTTGCCTTGCGTCGATTCGTTGTTGTCGAATACGTTTGACGTAATTCATCAAGTTCATTCAGGAACAAATCAGTTAACCATAGCGTTAAGATAGTTATTTGTGTGCTATCCTATACGAGAACGAATTGTAATTGTCAATCGAACTCACCGTTGTGACTTACCGCAGATGCTTGGAGGTTTAGTAGAACAGCTTGCAGGTACTCTCGAAGTGGCTCTTTATCCCTCAATGCGAAGAATTTCAATGTGACATCTTCAAAAGATGTATCAGATGTAGCATAAATGTTAGCACAGGGTGTATATCTAGCGGGAAAAGACGAGAGAGAGAGTTATACATTGATATGGGTAAAAGACAGAAGTACTTTTTTTCGTTGAACAGATGATCGGCATGACGAGAATTGATTGAACGCTGTCTACGAGCAGTTTCTAAATCATCATCGGCCTGAAATTAATCAAAGTACTATTCATTACGCTACTAAAAATGAGAAAGAACGTACTATCGCACAAGTTTCATACGCTTTCTGAAAATCGTTCTTCTGCATGAAAACACGCCACACATCACGACGTTCATCTTTGATTGTGTAGCGAAGAACATGTTCATCGGTACACGCCCATAATTGATCACGGATGTGATCACGTGCGTAACAAACTGGTGTGCCACTCTAGAAAATGACAATTTCCGAAGAGATTCGAAAGAATAGACGCTTGAAATTTACTGCCATTGATCCGTCGATCATCACGATTTTCTCGTTGACTGTGCACACAGCTCGGATTTGATTTTCGTGTGGAAACATCATTAAACAATGAAATTCTGTTAATGCTACCGATTTCGGCGGTCTTTCTTCGTCGTTTTCATTGATAATTTTACCAATATGATAGTAGATGATTCGACTCCGTTCAAGAAACGACTTTTGTACATTATTCGGATCGATTTCAGTATAGAAAAGTCCAGCACCAGTTATCCATGCGAATTGTCTGTACAACAATTGTTTCGTTTCCGATTTTCGTTTAATAAATAGTTGAATTTCACTCTGAGCCGTACCACCGGGAAATTCGCGATATTTTAAATCAGGCAGTGAAGCATCGCGAAAGAACGAAAAAAATGAGGTGAAATAATCCGATTTACGCGATGGATCAATCTGCTGCTCGAAATAGTACAAAGCTCTTCAAAAGAATTCATTCAAAACTCATTCAGAAAGCCGATCAATATCGTTTACTTTTGCGTTGTGATAACGACAAATACATTGCTATTGTCTTCATATGCCGATTTGACATCGCAATAGATACCTGTTACTGAGTCAGCAATGGAATCCATAATCGATTTGAAACTCGGGTAGACTTCAGTCGAGAATAATAATTCACCATCGTTACGAATTAGTACTTCGAAAATACGTCCGTCTTGTCCGGCAAGAAGTGCCACGACATCATTTTGAGTTTGTATAAACCGATTACACCAAGTTACCGATGCGAGAACAAATGACGAGTTGGTTCCTAGTCGAATCGGCTTCTTGTTCAGTTTCAACGAATTCGGTGAAGAGACGAGCACATATATGTCACGTTTGTCACGCGTTGAGACAAGCACTATACGGCCAAAGGGATCGAGAAAGACTTTACTAATAACATCGGGTATCTGTGCATCTATTGAAGAAGAAATTCACTTAGGAAAATCATTTGTGGAATTAAACTATGTACCTTGATACGTCGAGGTGACTTTCGCGTCTTTTGGGACTTCATCGGGACATCGTCGTTGTAGCGTTTTCTCATTTAGATGTAAAATAAAAACATTATTTGACACCACCAAATGGTTAATCCTTGTATTTCTCTCAAACCTAAATATTTTGTCAGTTAGAATAAATTGTCATGGATCAAATTACCTCCAGGATAATTCACTCTTGATAAAAATCGGCTCGAGAACATCATCTACCTGTAAACTCTATGAACAAACAGAGAACTTATATTCTTCTAATGAAAAAGAAAAAACACCGAATATTTACAGATGCATCCGATCGAAATGTTTGCTGCGCTTGATACTCTAATTGTTGATCAAAATCCTTACTAAGCATATGGTTTTCTTTGTCTAAGAAAGAAAAATACAAATAATAGAATGACGTCCAACAAAACGGTCTCTAGGTGTCCTATGTTTATTATGAAATATCATCAAATTTAACAATACTGAAACAAACTTCTTATCAAAAAGACTGACAAAGAAAGAAAGGCAAGAGAACTAGTGCACTATCATCATCTTCGCTCTTCGAAAGTGCGTTTCATTCGTCCATTTGATGCTATTCTTTGCTGAGATCTAAATAACCACTTAGATTCGATAACTTCAACAAACGAATTACTCACATATCTCTAAACAATGACGAAACACGATGCGATGCAAATATTATAAATCCTAAGTATAAAACACATAGTACTCCATTCCCAATTCAATCAATTGCATTGATTTTTCGTTTCCTGCCTACCTAGTCCAAACAGCGCACATGTGAAACGATGTGAAGATGAGTCGGCTTTCTTAGCGCGATAGAACATGTAAGCACCGAGTGCTGCTGACGATGATATGCCGAGAGCATGACAAGAAAAGCAAGCAGATGGCTTGGGACTTTCGGAAGACACTCGGTTCTCAACCATCTCAGAGAGATATCAACCTCAGACAAGATTGCTTTCGATATCTGAAATGAATTTCACGATGTACAATTTAATCTTTATATGAAAATATTCAATCAAAGTGAATCGAACAACAACAAAAGAAAAAAAAAACAGTGATTTTTCCTCGAATGTTTAATAATAACAGAAGAAAAGATTATTCTTATTTTATACAGACAGATATAATGATGGAGGAGAGAGTGAAACGAAAGAAACAGTAAAAAAGAACTCTCATAGAGAGTAGGAAAGAAAATTATGGAATTGAAGTCATCTCAAATTAGGTGGACGATATAAATGAAAATTATGAATATTATCAAGATCTCGTGGCCAACGTTGTATCGTGATACAAAATGGCTCGATAGGATGCCAGAGTGTTGCTAGAGTTGTTCGCCGATTCGATGATAAAGTATTAGGGAGAAATAGAGCATTTCCAGTCGTAGTTGTTGTCGCCGTTGCTGCTGTTGTCACTGGATTATTGTTGTTGATTATTGTAGGTGCAACAATAGTTGTTGTTGTTGAATTGTCTGTCGTAGTGTTAAATTGTGGTAAGATGATAGAACGATTCGTTAGTGTTAATTGAAATTTCATTCGTTGACAATCACGCGAGAAGAATCTCACGGGATTATTCGGACACGTTTTGACCATATCATCAATGTGAACAATTTTATCATCGTATGAATATAAATTTAAATCGAGATAGGGAGAGATTGTGTGCGTTATGGTTCGTAGTGGTAATTGCATCAATAGGCGCTTTATTGAGTCGGAATCACCGGTGGATGTTGAATGATAATACATATGTTCGAACTGACGACGACCAGCAGGGGTAGAAAGGGGGAAAAATTCTAAATTTCGATAATTGATCAAACCATACGACGATGAATAACGAAAATCATCGTTGTATTTTTCGAATATTTGGGCTAATTCGACAGAGGATTCGTCATAGATATTGAGAATAGTCGATGTTTGAATGTTGTACACAACAAACAGAGCATAGTGCATTTGTTGTTCCTGCTGACGTTTATTTACGATGGACTCATGAGCAAATTTTAAGAGAATGATGTGATTGGTTAAAAATTGAACTTTGTAAAATTTACTTGCTAAGTAATCATTGAACGACTGAATAAAGCGCAATTGTTTGTTACTTTCTTTCGCACGTTTGTACAGGTACGTCAGTAGACGTTGCTTCAGTGTACATAGTTGTTTGTCGTTCATCGGTAGAACGATTTGATTTTGTACCAATGACCAGTAATCATGATGAGAATCAGCTATCACTCGATCGGTCGATGGTTCGATTCGAGTTAAGTTTATTGGCTGACCTGAATCTTGATCGCCATCATCATCGCCGTTGTCGTCATCATCATCGTCATCGTCATCGTCATCATCAGTTACTGCTGACATATCATGGTCATAATCTAAATAATTCAATGTTCTCTCGAAACAATTTGCCTGTCTCTCCTTACCTGATGTTCGCATATTCGTTGTTAAAGTTCTTCGATCCACTCGATTATCTCGCTGAAAGATTGAATGAGCTAAATTGGTTGGTAAATCGCTAGTATCTCCAATGAAATCTGTCTGTTGTTCATCATGTTGGATAATCACGCGAGTTGATGGTGGAGTGAATGGTCGATGAAGTTCTTCTCGAACGAACGAACTTCGTCGGCGCCTTGTTAGAGAGTCACTGTTCTGATTATCACTAAAATGATCGCGAAGACGTTTTCGCTGTTGACTACTAGGCTCGCTATCATCCCATTTGTCAAACATCGATGATGAACTGCGTTTGAAAGTTTTCTTATTCAATAAACGTTGCGGCATGTTTAACAAATGCTTAGGTAAACTATACTTGTAAAGAAATTCTTCTTCCGTTTGAGCAAATTTTCCTACAGTTAATAGTTCAATTAATTTACCGTTCTTTTCATCGATATGATATAAATGTAACTTTTGGTGTTGAATGGAGAGGATTGCTAATGTGGATTTGTAAATTGTTAAGCCAATTCGATCGAATTGAAATTCTAATTGCTGACATATGACACCGCGCGGGTAATCAATAAGAAAAATAAGGAAATGTTCAAAATAAAATCTCGATAATGGATTCAGATCTTCATTAGACTGTACCAATTGATTATAAGGTGGATGTTGCTGTTCATTGACTAATTTCGATGCACAAATGATAGCATATTGATCACGTGAAAATAAACAATAAATATGATTACGATTCAGCGAGTAACCTATCGACGAGGAACGAATTTGAATGGTGGAGTGATGCTGAAAAATTTGATTAAATGCATGATCACGTAGTTTTTCGCAATGAATCGTTTCCGAGGTGTTCTGGCGAATGTTATCACCATTTTCATCGAGTCTACTATAATTCGTCGACGGAGAACAATGCAACAGGTCCGAATAGATACGTTCAAAACCTAAACGAGGAAAACATTTTCAGATTAAGAGTCACACATGACCTTGAATGAGCGGGAGAGACAATCTATTTTTATCTGTAGGATAGCGCACGAGTTTAGATCAACGTTTCATTGCACTGAATGACCTTGAGGATAGTAGGAACTTCTTGTGTTTAGAATAAATCTTTTAAAGAAAGTTAATATCTTTTCATTTTAATAATCATCGAAGGAATTTCAAGAGATGATGTAATTACATCGACTTGAGAAAGATGAGAAAAGAAAATTTTCTATCTAGTCGGGTAATTCGGTACGAATCAATGACGTCTCTTCCATTCTCTCTTCGTACTTCGCTGTCTATCGTAACCAAAGCAATAGGAAAAAACATGTTTACCTTTATATCTATAGACGATTAACGACTCGAGATCATGTGAAAAAGCAAGTAGATATTGTCCGTTGGGTGAAAATCTTCTGATATATACAGCCTGTGGTACTGTACACATTAAAACTGAATAGGATGGATGAATAGCACGATAGACACTTGTACGTCGTGCGATTGCATGGTTGAGACGAGGTTTTCGATAGCCGAGTTCGCGATCGCGTAACCAACATACTAAATTGTGTTTCGGTATCGATCGATGAAGAAGGTTTTCATGCTCATCGTCTAATAACGTTCGTCGGCGGGACGAATGAAAGTAATTTCGGCGTTTCGATGAAGATGAAGCCATTCCGGCTGATTACATGTTGGGATCAGCTGAATAAGTGTCTTTCTCTCTTTGACAAACCTTGTCATACACAGCCATATGGGAAAAAAACTGAAGGACACTTTTCTATGCATTTTGTTGATAGACAGAGGACACTACCATCGACACGAAATCCTCTATTGCTTCTAGCGACATATAAAATGAACACTCGACGAAAATGTGTATATTTCCTATTCGAAATTTTCATTAAAACTCCGAATAAAATCGGTAAGTTGATTTTTCTGGAAAAATGCTCATGTTCACTAGAATCAATGCGAAACTGTATACAAAAAAAAGATGGTTGAAAAGTCAGCCGAAATTTTTGTTTTGTTTTCTTCCTCTTTTTGGCTTGCATCCATGTTTTGATTTGATATTCAGGATGACAAGACGGATGGATGTTTTCTTTTTTTTTCTTTTCGAAGACATTTTTTTCATTCTTTGATTCACTTTTTTTCTCTCTCTCTCTCTAGAATTAAATACAAACCCGTCAGTTGACGTGTCTGTTTTTTTCCGTGTGTGTGTGTGTGTACGTCGAATTCAACGTCCCGTTTCTTTCTTTTTTGGATTGATTGAACAGACATATGTGTTTGTGAATACGGCCAATCGCGCAGATTTATTTATTCTTTTAACTCTTGCTTTTTCGTTTGTCAAACTGCCAAGTCATCTTCTATTTATGAACGATGTCATCGACACGAACTGCACCGCGAACAACAATGACGAATAAATCAACACATCATACCAATGGTTCAGGCAATTCTTACGATATGAATGATCCAACTGTTACATCCGAGTACGTGGAGACGAATTGCTCTTTCAATAATATTAATCAAAGATGATCGATTTTGTTTAGTTTAGATGGTAAAAAAGAAGCGGAGAGAGAGAAAAAAGGAGTTTTTGATTAATATTTAGTTAAATGACAAGTTGTGATTTGCTAATCGCTCGTTTTAATTGAAGTCTTTCTTTAATACCTCACTAAATATTTCCATGTTTAGATTCGATTCGAACCTACAACGATCAGTTTTGCTGAAGAATGCTCCACAAGTATGTCTCACAATCGAAAAAGAAGATATTCTTCAGGCATTTTCTGTTCTAGTCTGATGGTGTGTATCGAAATCCTCGATTTATCCATGCAGTGACCACTGGTCTATTGGTATGCCGATTGTTTTTTTTGCGTCCAAACAAATTTGCTTATCATTCATTTCGATCTAGGGTCAACCAGTAGTTGTTCAAACTAACGAACCAGAACGTTACCATGGAATATTGGAAACAATTTCTCCGAACGGTGATATTGTTCTCACCGTATCTCATCGACTAGATAATAGCAATAATAGTGATATTATGGCATTGTCAACATCGCTCATAGATCTTTTTGATGCAGCTGATAGTTCAGTCCAATCATTCGAATTGCTAAGACGCACAGTTCTAGCACCGACTATCGTAGAAATCATTGGTATTGATATCGATCAATCTGGTAGTAATAAATGTAAGTGATGAACAAGCACAATTTCCTCATTCTCGCATGCGAATGTTTAGGTATGCTGGAAGAAACATCGAAAGTCTCGCAATTAGAAGACGATCGATTCAATCGTATGCAGCATTTCTATGATGCAGATGAGATTGATTCAACTACATTAGAATACTTAGATCTTGGTGATGATGGGAAAGTAAGACGAACAGAAAGAAGATTTTCACATAAACGAAATTTCGTTGTTTTCAAGGCTGGATATGATCCAGAAGACATGTTTCATACCAATCGAGAAAAATTCAATACAACAACTGATTTTGATGAGAGTAAATACACGTATGTATCTTGCCGTTCTCTTTTTTTTTTCTTCTGAGAAAATTTTGTTTACTTGTTCTTCATGCTGATTACACAATTATTTGTTTTTTCGCTTCTAAAGGAATGTACCTCTCCGGGCAATGACAGTTGAAGAGACTGCTGAAGTAGAGAGACAAGTTATGGAAATTGAACGTAGCAATCGCTACGAAGATGTTGATGAAGATGATGCAGGTAATGATCATTTCTTTGTTAAAAGAACCGTGCAAAACTGAGTTTGTTATTCTCAGGTGTCAAACGTCCATCAGAATACAATGCGAATCATAATAACGATGATGGAAATGGTAATCCGAAATCGAATCAACCATCACGTTCGCACATGAACGAACGTCGAACAGATTCTCGTTACGAAGGAGAATACAATACTAAGTGAGTAGCTTTTTTTGCTTGTCTCGATTCATATGTGGTTCATTTTTATTTCATGACAATTTTAGACGTGGCAATTGGCGTGACCAACGAGGTGGTGGAAATAATCGTCGTGGTGGACCGAATAATTTTTCAATGAATAATCCGAAACAAAATCAACGCTCTGAGCAAACACAATATACGACATCGCGTTCGTCGGAACAAGCACCAAATAGTCGTCAACAATCGTACAAATCAAGAAATAATCGCTTTAATGATAATCGTTCACCTCATGAAGGACGGGATTCACCATTACAAGTCGCCAATGATGAAACAGCACGAGGTCAAAGAATTCACAGTGGAAGTTTCTCTCAAGGACAAAATTCAGGACCAACAAGTCCATCAACGACACTTCCAACGCGTGGCGTTTATTCAGCGAATAATCGCTCATTAATCGGAAGAAACTCTCCCGCACCTTATACAGGTAGTTCATCGTCTCGAAATAATTCAACTGCAGCATCATCGCCACCGCCGGGACCACCTTCTTATCAATCGAATCAGACTGGCGGTGCAGGCAACTATCAGCAACAATCAAATAATAAGATGATCAAAAAGCAATCACGTAGTAAGAAAACAATAATTTCCTTGTGATTAAAAATGCTTCTTTCTTCTCCAGATGACCAACAATCAACAAATGATGATACTGATCAGCCGAAGCCGCAACGTAATCAACAACCGCAACCGCAACAGCAACAGCAACAACAGAATTCTTCGAATAATCAATCGAATGCAGTTCCGCTTAGTCGCCCATCACACTTACATACTCAACAAATGAAGCAACCAGCTCAACAACAACAACAACAGCAACCACAGCTACATCAAATACAACCGTCTTCGTCGAGTACTAATATTCCACCATCATTATCACTTCCAAATCAAGACGAACATTCATCTAGTCATGAAACAATTAATCCCAATCCATCGGATCCTAATCTGCACATGGCGAATGCACCTGTGTACACATCGCAAACATCGTATGTTCCAGTTTCTCTAGAAAAAAAAAACAGAATAAAACAATGTAAAGTCTAATATGATCTGTTTTCTTTTCTAATCATTATAGGGGGCCTGGTAATTCGAAAGCAAATTCTGGCCTTAATCCAGAAGCAGAGGAATTTGTTCCTATTGTCACGGGGGTATTTTTTTGTGATGTAAACTTATGTATCGATTGCTATTGGATCCTTTTCTTTTTAGAGAGACGATGATTCTCGACCTGAATCTCGTGGAGCATCATCAAACTTACCGATGCCACCATTTATATCTCACAGCAATTCTCAAGCTCTTCATCTCTTACAACAGCAACAACAAATTCCACAAAATCCAACTCAACAATCATCGATGATACCACCAACTCATCCTCAAAATGCTGCTGCTCTATATTCACCATACTATTCAGCACAGTATGCGAACATAGCACCATTTGTTGGCGCTACACCACAGCAAATGAATGCGGGAATGCTCGGTACATCGATGATGCCACCAACAGCACCACCACCACAACTACCTGGTAATGGGCCCAATCCAAATAATGTCGGTCCAGGTGGAATGACAACACCAAACAGTGGCTCTGGCCCTGGATACAAACTTAACAATAATCCAGTTCATGGTGGAAATACTGGAAATGGCGGCAACACAAATGTTGGACCAAAGAAAGGTAATTGCATCCAGGAAAGGAAGTGCTGAAAGAAGATCATGATTTGAATTGTTTCTCTAGCTGTCGTGTCTGTGCAAGGTAACGAACAATCGAATGTTCCCCAGCAACAACAAGCTCCTCAACAAATGATTTTTCCTGGTCCAGTTCGATACTACCAACAAGAATATCAGTCACAACGTATGACAGATTTTTCGAAAAAGTTTTCTGAATATCATTCTTCTTTTAATCTCAATAGAAACAACGCCATCATCGATGCAAATACCAATCTTTTACCCTATTAGCTCTTCCGGTATTATTCCAACTGCTGGTATTCCTCCACATCAAAATATAATGATTTCATCTGCTGGCTCGTCAGGCGGACCGACAACACCAGCTCCAGCTCCAATATACTATCAAGGACTCTATCCAGGTGTAGATCCACGTGTGTATGGAGTATATCCACCGCAAGCATCGGTCGGACCAAATAGCATGAATTCCAATTGGCCAATGGCGCGATCACCTCCACATCAGCAGCAGCAACAGCCAAATGAACAGCAACGTGGCTACGGCGGTGGTCAAAACATTGTCTCTCAAGCGCCTCCACCTTCAGGCGCGCCGAATCCTGGGGGAGGTGTCAATGTTGGTCGATCTGCATCGACGTCCGGTCCACCAGGTTCGAATGGTGCCAATGGTGGCGGCCCTCCAATGACACCGCAATATACTTTGAGTGGCAATATACCAGCATACGCCTATGGACCACCAGCCTGGTACTCGGCCCAAGCACCAGTCTCATCGCCTCAAACGAATATGGCTCCTCAAGTAGGTGCCTACGGCATGGTGTTCGATCCAACTCAACAAGGACTACCACAGCAAACTGCCTATGTACATCCCAATTCATACGACACTGCTTACTATCAACAAGCGCCTCAGCAACCACCTCAGCAAGGCCTAGACACAGTGCCACCGGGCAGTTACAATCGCTAAATGTTCACTTCTTTCGTTTCTCTCTCTCTGTTACTCTATATATGTACTTGTGAATGTGCTTTTCTTTTCTCTCGTTCGGGTTCTTCTTCAGTTTTTTTTCTTTATCTATTTCTCTTGTTGTGTGATACATACTTCTATTTAAACATTAAACTGTCTTTTCCCCCCCTCATTCATCATCGTTCTCTATGTTTGTTTGTCTATTTGTCTTAACCACTCTTCTCTTTTGGTTCGTTTCCGTTTTCCTTCTCTTGCCCCCTGTATGTTTCAGTTAAGTTGCATCTCTCATTCTCTTGATTCCTCATATTCACACAACAAAAAAATTCTAAGCCTACATAAACTGACAAAAAATGAGGCAAGTTTAATAAATTATTGTTCCCTATCTAACGGATTTTAGACAGCAGAGTTTCATAGTTATCTCCATGTCAACTTCGTCAATTCTTCGACCAGAGATTCTTGTCATTGGCAATCGATCGTATCGAATCAATCCGTCATCCTTGCCGAGTCTTGAATCGATTGAGACACAACAGCATGAAGTGTACCGAGAGGAAGATGAATCAGACTACCAAGTGAATAACGTTCTTGATACTAATAATAATGATGATGATGATGATGATGATGATGAACCAAGTTGTAAAACACAAGGGAAGAGAACGACAGTGGAATCCGAAAACAAGCCGCAAACTGGTACTGATCATAGCACTTGCCCATTTAATGTAATAAGGTTTCTAAGAAACTTTTCTTTTCTCTCGTAGCTCGCGAAAACAAACCATCTCGAGAAGAAGACGAAGACGACGATAATACTATCTACTATCTCGCGAAAGAGAATATGTACGTGTGTGGAATGGACATAGCTCCTGCATTCTACGGTGTTTTGATCGGCAAAAACGCTGAAGCGAAACAGAAACTAGAACAAGATACCAATACACAAATCTTCTTTCCTCGTCGAGACGAAACTGGCCTGGTAAAAATTCGTAGTCGTACCAAAGCTAATGTTCGAACGGCGCGCACACGTATCGAAATTGCCATCGATCGCAGTCGGCAAATGCAGCCATTCACACATTTTCTTTCTATCCCACTTTGCCAATCACCATCCGCTGGTCAATTCAAAGAAAAGTACGAAGAATTCAAGAAGAACGTCCTCGAACAATGTGCAGAAGAACGAGGCATTACTAATGAACTATTCCAACAAGCCTCAAAACTTCATTTAACTATAGGAACATTTGTTTTATTATCCAAATCGGAAATCAATTATGTCAAAGATACCTTAAATGAGTGTACAAAGATTCTTTTAAAACAATTCATGCCCACGGATAAAGAACGTTTTATTGTTCAAGTCAAAGGATTAGAATTCATGAATGACGATCCAAGTTTCGTGGATGTTCTCTATGCAAAACTTCAATTAGTTGATCAAGCGAATTCCAATCGTCTGCAGACGTTTCTCGATCGTCTGAACGAAGAATTGCAGAGCACAGGTTTAATGAAACAAAAGTTCGAACGTCTTAAACTTCACATTACACTGATGAATTCACTTCTACGACGAGACGATAGTGGCCTTTTGGAAGCGCAGAAAACTTCGCGCGGACGAGTGAAAAATCAAGAAAGAGAATCGTTCGATGCGAAGAAAATCTTACGTCTGTTTGGTCAATTCGATTTCGGGCAAATCGAATTGAACGAACTACAATTGAATATAATGCATCAACCAGATCGTCAAGCAGGTTATTACGGACGTGAAAGCAAAATCGTTTTAAAGCCAACTAAATAAATCCTAGTAAAAAGATTGTTTTGTTTTCTGCATCATATCGACAATGTATTTGAAAAGAAAACAATAGACAAACATAATCAAGATATAAAAACATAGAAGAAGAAAAGTAGAGAGATTTGTATTGCAATGCGGACAACAGATTTCCTGAGATCAAGTTCTTCCAGTGGAGCGGTACATTTGCACGAGATTGAAAAATAGAATCAGACTTTTGTTATCAGTGGATTGACTTTTCAACATTTCTGTTACCTAATAACAAAAATACTCTCAATGAACAGAAAATCAAAGTAAAGAAACGCTCACCTCTTCAACATGTGAACACAGATATTCGATCAGATGATTCGTAATCGCTGGTTCCAAGTCGAATGTTTTATTGACACCCTGGAAAAAGCAAATGTAAGTTAGTGTTTCTACGCCATGGCATTTATTCTTACTGTGTTCGTCGATGAATATTCAGATGTGGAGTTTCGATTGTTTAATCGCCGTTCGACATTGGAATAATGCAAACGAACGCGTTGAATTTCATCCGCAAATAGCAATGTACAGTTTTGAATATTCTGAAATCAAATAGACGGGTTGGAATTATGATGCTGATATCTTTCATTACACTTACTAAGTTATTTGTTGATTCGTGACATAGTGAGCAATGTTGCTCATTAATCTGCGACGAACAGGCGATTTGAAAGATAGTTGCAAGGATATCAAATGAACTATTCAAACATTTGTCCATCGGAAGGTCGAATAAGCAGTTTAAATTTTGTAAAAGAAACGGAATAAAATGTCCATAGAAAATATGAAGAAAATGTGCATATTGTTCAATTAATTCGCTTAAATAATTGTCACTATGAAGAAAATTAGTAAACAACGTCTCGATAAGATTGATCAGAACCGAATGTATGCATGACTTTGTTTCAAATAGTCGATAAGTTTCACTTTGATTATTCGTCATTAACAAATGTCCGGATTCACCAATTTCTTCATAGGTATGATTCAGCAGATGAAAATAATGCGTACGATCAATATCAACTGATGACGAGATTGCGATGGAATGAGATGGGATCGGCGATGCTGTCAAATAGCTAAATGTTTTCTCATGATCGGTTGAACAATATTGACAATCAAGTGGATTGCGATTAAGTGTTCGTTCTAAAGAGAAAACGGATAATCAGGAGTTGAGTTTTCAGAGCAAAACAATTGGGTATTGAAAGAAGGGATCCAACCTATCCTCCGCGTCGTCGTTATTTAATTCACTTACTTGATGAGATTGTTTGATTCGTATAACTGATCAATTTTGCTCGATCGGATAAAACTAACTTGAATTCATATCCATCGGTCATGATACCGTAGTGTTGTAACGTATTTAATTTTCTATAATGATTTATCTGTTCATTGGTATTGTCAATGTCATTTAATTGTAAAACGATCGAATCTCGATAGGATGAATCATTCGATGTCGTCGTTATTGTTGTGGAATACTTATTTTTCTGATTAGAGAAAAACTGTGTTAACAACGATTTCTTCGCTAATGGTACATTAGACGATGAAGTGCTTGACGACGAACATGAAGATGTTGAACAGGATTTTGTGTTCGTTAATAAATATAACTGACTATCACTGACTGAAAGAAGTTGAAATTTTCGATAGGAATTCAGTTGAGTCAATATCTTTTGTTTCACTTGAGAGATCGTGTCACACGAGAGACATGTGACATGTAGAACTAAGAAATCATTCGATTGATTGGGATAATCGATATGGACAATGAGTTGGATGGAATTGAAGATGATCGATTGATCGTGAAGAATCGTTTGATTATTCAACGAATAATACGAACACGTTTGTTCGAGCGCGTCGATTGGTCCCGAACAGATTTTATATTTCAATTGGTAATAAAGTTGAAAGATTAATGAAGTGATTTGATTGATCACAAGGCCATCATAGCCTGTAAGTATGCAGATGTTAAAAAAGAGATAATCGTTTTTGAATTGTAGAAATTTCTTCAGATGATATCGTTGTGTTAAGATCAGATCTGATAGAAACTTTTTATTCTTCGATTTAAGGATCAGTTTGTAGAAATATTCTAGTAATGCATCATTATTCTCGATTAACAGTTGAAATTGATTGATAGAATCATGTTTCAGATTCGCTTTCGGTGTATCGTACGAAATCACCGAGGAAACTGGGTCATTGAAATAACAAAAATAACATACTTGAAGGTAATTTATATACGAACGTAAAGGTACCGTGGGTATGACAGATGAATCAGGAACAATCGATTCCAGTATCGGTAATTTCTGATAGGATTTACGCAAGAGATCATCTCGATACGGTTCTTTTTCGTTTTTAAGGCCAGTGATTCCTGGACCGTAAAGATAACGTCGTCGAGATTTCCGTTGTGAACAACGTATTCGAATGCAGACAACAATCAGAATGATTAAGATGATCGCTAGCATTGTTAATAAACAACCGCTGATAATACCTAAATGAAAAAAATGAAGTCAATGAGTTAAGTATGAGGTAATGAATGGATTCCTACCGAGAATGACGATCTTTTTTGGATAGATCATGTATCCGACATGAGCGTGAATGTTATCAATCGTGACTATAATCCATGGATGTTCGGAATCGTAACAAAGTTGGTTTGTCTTCGAATATTTTGCTGGACGATATTCCGGCGGTTGACAAATGATTCGATCCGTTTGAAGGTAAACAATCGTGCACAAATCACATCCAATATGAACATTAACATTATCTTTCGTATGACCAATTGCTGTTAGATTTGCTCCGTGAATAATCAATTCATTGGTATATGTTTGCAAAATGGGTTCAAGTTCATAAATAATCGGATCGCTGATGTAAATCAGTGACGATGTTCGATTAAAATGGTCTAAATGAAGAATGATTTCGATTTCCTGCTGATAGTCACTTTCGTCGTTGAGATGTAATTCTTGAATCGATGGTGTCAAGAAAATCAAATGTGTCTTGTTGGAGAACAATGGCGAAACAAATATAATTCGTTTGAATTCTAAACGTATATTTTGTGCTGTGCGAAAATTCTCCCCTTCGATTACAAGTTGATGGCCACCACTGATGAAACTTTGGTACTGATGATAACTATCAAACGAACGAAGTATTGGATTCGGAACAATAGTAAAGAATCTCTCGGAATTGAGTTTTGTTTGTCGATCGAAGATAAGTCGTACTTCTTGTTGTTCGTTTAACATCAGCGAAGAAAACGAGCCTGTTTCACATTGAATTTTTGTACGAGATATCGACAGTAATTGACATGGACGTGTACCAATGTAAACAGCTATGTGACTATTTCCTAAAGTCAAGTTATCACCGACGATCGTCAAGAGTGTACCGCCGCTTTCTATCCCTACGAGTGGTTCAATGGATGTTATTGTTGGATTAATAAATGCAACGATTTGCCGAGATTCAATCTTTGGACCATGTTGACCAAACTTCAATTGAACCGAACCGGTGCGTGATATTCCACCTGCATCAGCAGATTGACAGACGATTTTCGTATCTGAACTTTCTTCTTCAATTAATTGACACGGAACATCCGCCAACTCGATTGTTAAGTTAAATAAATCAAAATGTCTGCCCTTTATTGTTACCAATGTTCCTCCGTTCATCGGCAATAACAACGGTTCAATATCTTCCATGACAGGCACTACACATTCTTGAACATGTTGACACGTCATTTGCTGTTGTGGTGTTTCAGTTTTGAACATGCACATGTTATTGCACCAGACACAGCCGAATGATGGATCCAATTGTAAACATGATGTGCAATTTAAACCCATTCGTTCGCAATTGTACATCACAAGATGTGAGCGTGGTATTGACATGAAAGTTCGATTGGTTAATTCAAGCGACAGATCAAGATTCAATGGTCGATGAAATGATATTTGGGGAAATGTGTCCGACGGTTTCATTTGAAATGCACATTGAACAAAACAGAGCTGATCTTCGTTCGCCGATCGGGTTACACTTGTGCTCACTGACGTAAATACAAAACGTTTTCGATAATCATTCAATCGACATGTTTCAATGTGGAATTGTTCAGGACATTGCTCAATATGTACAACTAAGGTCTTATCATCGTTCAGAGCAAGACGATTGATTGATTGTTGCAGATAAATCGCCGGACATTGACTCGAATTGTAGACAAACCGTTTTCGATGTAGAAGTAAAGATCTCTTCGTTTCGTTTGATATACAACTAACACTATGAAGATTCCATACACATTGATTCGAATACTTCGTGCAAGACGAACACGAGAATATATTCGAACAATTGACGAACAGTAATTTTGCATAGGCAAAAGATAAATTCGTTTTGACGTGATGTAACGAGAGAACTACATGGTAAACGGCTAGACACAAAAAAATCGAATGTTTAACCAAAGAATTCATCGTTTCTTACATTGATTCAGATTTGACAGAGTAGGTGGAAAGCATTTCAGCGTTTTCTCGTCTAGAAGAACGGCATTCGTGCTAACTATCAAACCTTTCTGTTCATCGATTTCAAACTGGCATTGATATTCATCCAGATTACTTTGTAATGGTATGTTCAAAACGATCTCCAACTACAATACTTCGATGAGAAAAGAAGAAAACGTCAAACAAAAAGAACTTCCTTACTTGAATATCGGATGCATGCAACGAAATCGTATCCGGAGAGACTCGTTCGATGCTCGTGCAAGTATTAATTTCACTATTCCTTTCATATCGATAATTTTTGTCAACGCATTCAAATGAAGATGCGCATCTAGAAGATTCAAACTTGACTTGCGCATTCATTATCAATCGAATGTTACCTTTTCTCTCGAGAACACCAATGACAACGGTCGATTTTCGAACATTGATCACATGTTGCATACTGTTCACAGGTACTTAATTTTTGTTTAATGACCTACATATGAAGAAACAAACACGTAAAGTTGATTGAAAACGCACATTTTGTTAACATGTATAATTAACTAAATTTAACAGAAGAAAATTGCATTCTTACCTGATTATTAGTCAACACGAGAAGATTAGCGTTTCGTACGGAGAGACTTTTATTAATGATTTTCAAATCAATTATTACTGACGATGGATAATTGTCCTTCTGAACTTGATTCTTATTCGATGTTTGAAACTACAAACAACATATTCTTAGGACAACGCGACGACTCAGCAAGAAAATCTTACTGTGTACACAGTTCCTTGATCGTCTCCAAGTAAAATCATGACGTCTTTTTCTAAAGGAACGATTTCGATCGCTGTCATATTAATTTTGTCATTAAATTCAATAATCGGCTGAATTTGTTCTAATGATCGATGACCACCAATTGGATATTGAGAAAAACTATCATCATTATCCGGACAGTAATCATGATTGATTTCATTTAGATTCTAATAGAGAAAAACAATATGTCTTTCGCGACAAATTGAATGTCTTACTTTATTCGATACACAACGGGTATCGGGACTAATAAAACCTAAGCCACGATAACCTTTACCATCGACGATGCAATGTTTTATAGTTTGAAAAAACGCTTCTCGGATGGAATCAATCGAGTAAGCACAAACAGCGTGTGCGGTATTTGATGAATTTGCTAATGTAGTATTACGAAAGATTCCATAAAAAGTCTCCGTTTCTTTCGAAAATTTTCCCGTGACTAAGTAAGGGTAATGATGGCCACAGGCGATGGGCATTTCGACATAGCTTTTGATAATCGATTGTTTAACGGGCTGACAGAAACGTAGAATTTTCGTTTGGACTTTCGCTGGTCGAGTGTGCGACACGTCTGACTGTTGAATCGTAAGAAAATACGAAATATTTCCATGTTCAAATCCGTAGATATACGAAAGGAAGAAATCTTTAATTAACCGTGTATTCAACAATCGTAGAGTGTAAGTCGATTGTTGTAATGCTGATTGACCTGAATTGAAGTTTATAATCGAAAGGAAATCATCGGTGAGCAATCGGCCACTGATCGTCGGAATTTCATAGAATGGATCACAAAGTGGATCGTAGGTATTCGCTAGATATAGAAATGGATTGTTCTCGCTAACAAAACCAATGGATGGATAGAATGGTGATGATGAGACAAGACGTTGAGAAGAATTTTTCAAAAGATCGAGATTTGTTAACGATCGTAATTGACACGAACCACCGCGATTCGTTGTCGAGCAGATTAATACTGTTTGATTGAATAACAAAAGTAATTGATTATAAGTGCCATTCAACGATGGTGAAAGGTAGGATATGGTGGGGAAGTAATAATTTACAGCGGAATGAGATGTTTTGTTCGTTAATAAACACTGATTATCATTTTCATGAGGTAAAAGATTGATTTGAGATAGAGTTGTTAAATCACTGGCATTCAATGAATAAATGTGATTGACTGAGGCTAATACGATTGTATTTGTTAGATCATCGTAAACGAAACGTTGTAATGGATTTGGAAAATCAACATGAATTGTACGAAGAAAATTGATTGAATCAAACAGGAGGAGTAGAATGATATGAATATTCATAATATGACATGGAAATGAATTAATCTAGAAAGAAGAAAAAGAGATTTCACTTCTTCGATGCAGATTCGATTATTCTATGTTACAAAAACGATCCGAGAAAGCGTGCGCGTGTGAAGAGATAGAAATCATCCAATTTACAGCTCGCTCGCGTTCTTCTAGTACGATGAACTTAACATTATTAGTCGTTATGAGAGAATAAGAAGAGAAGAAAGATTTTGAAAATAATTCAAGCATGCATAGGACATGCTCATCTCATGTTCATATATATATATGATCGATCAGGCAAAAGAAAGAGAGTGAAAGGATTGATGCACGTTTTCATTTTTTTTTTTCGTCGATAGATGTGATGCAATGGATATGGAAAGAATAATCTTGTCTTTTATAATTAAACAAATGTGTGAAATGAATACTGAAGGGAGAGGGAGAGAGAGAAAAAAAAGAACTAGATGAAATAAAGACTTGCTTCTTTTATAAAAGATCAAACATCGAACGAGAGATGAAGGTTATCGGATTTATTCATTTCTTATTCGTATTCATGGTTAAAATAATGAGCGGCACATAGAAACGATTAATGATGTTTCTTGACGGATCACTCGAGAAATGGAGGATAAGTTGTCTTTTCTTCTTATTGTTATCGTTTTGAAAACAAAAAATCAATTGAATTCATCGACAGTATCAACAGAAGAGGAAAAAAAGGTCAAGATTTAATTAGCAGAACGGTGCACATTCTTTTAGCGAACAAAGAAGAAAACCTCGCTTCGGTGTCGAGTAATACCAATTATCGAATTGGGATGTCTCGCCGCCGCACGTCATATATGTCATCAACGGTTAGTATCATCCTAACCGTTTATGTACGAGTACACATACGATTTCACTCATCACCCATTATCATCGTTGTCTGTGCATAGGTATGAAACAAATCGTGTTATCGTTTGTCTTTCTCTTGATGATCTGAATGTGTTACGCTGCAAAAAGAAGAATTCCAGGTGACTTGTTGAACAATGACTTCGTTCATGTGGAATGAAGATACTTTGCATATTAGAACAAAGGGAGAGAGAGAGTCATCATCTAACAGAGAATACAGCGTGTCCAATCGGCATAGAAAATCCGGAAAATCGACTCACAACCGGAACACGTCTCAATTACTTGTCGATGCACGAAAGAAACTAACTACAGTCAGAATAATAGCGAGACACAATACCTGGCAAGAGACAGGCGACAAAAGGAAATTCGACAATCTCCCGAGAGAGAACAGAACGACGGCAAGACAAAAGACGAACTGTATTGGATGTTCATCTCAATAGTTCGACATTAAATGTGAAGTGAAAATGTGGCAGGGAAAGAGAAAAAGTCTAATCGATTTCCGTCTCATATTGTTGTTCTTGCTGATGGACATTATATTTATTGGACCTTCGAATACAATGCTCGTTGCCGACATTGAACAAATTCAAACTAAACAAAGTCAACTATATATATATATATAGACATAGACACATCTCGCTGCATATACATATATTTATACAATGGCAACAACTGTTAAATCTCTCACCTCGTATTTTAATTACATCTAGACAAGAATAGATTTATCTAAATACGTCAAACTGTCGAAGAAGGTCGAAACAGGAAAAATTGATGAAGATGAACGTTTGCTCTGATGACTGTCTATGTATCAAATATCTATATGAAGATACTCAAGGCTCTTCCTTATTCTTTCATTCCATAACAAACTACCATCACCATTATCACCGTCATTATTAGAGATAAGCAGCCATGCAGTACTCCAAACAAATTGTTTTTTACTCTATTCAACTTCAACATACGTCAATCAACGTGTGATAGACAGAGAGTAAGAAACAAATGAATAAGCAAGAAAAGAAAGAAGATCGATTAGACATTTCAAACTGTGTGTATGAAATACGTATTATCAAAATCAAACTGTCTGACATGTTCACAACGAAGAAGTTAACTCCCTTGTGAAAATGTGTACACACACACACGGCTGATGATAGAAGCGTAAAGGATTAGACGACACATAACGCGACTTTAACAAGCAATTAGATTCGCTACAAAACATACATATACACATCTCAATTGGACATTGCATATATGTAAATACATTCCTCTTGTGGCACTGCATGTCTGTGACGCGACGCACATACGCATGCGAACATCACGCGACTAGAAATGATGGTCAACTCTTAGCACATTTCACATACTACTTATCTCTACGGCTCCGAGATCGTATTCTACAAGAAGAGAGAATGAGGAAAACTGGATTGTAAATTACGATCAGAAAAAGAACAAGCTACTCAGAAAAAAAAGGGTCATCATCGTTTACCATCATTGATTTGATTCGGAAATACTGACATCCGATTAGAGGAAAGAAGAAGAGAAAAATCAAACTGACCAACATCATTATAAGAGAGAAGATTGCATTATCAAACGAACATCGGCGACAACTCAATACAGACTCATAGAGCGTAATTGTGTTAGTTATTCTAATTCGACACTGTCTTTGTATATACATATATTGTATGAGTATGTGTGTGTGTGTCGATTTTGGCCGTGAACAATTTGATTTATTCATCATGTTGTCCGTCGGCTGTCTCAAGCATGAATGTGTACGTGCGTCGATCATTTTTATATCTCAAGCAACTTCTAATGTACAATCATAACAAATTAGATATTTCTTTATATAATTTTCAGCTTGAAAAAGAAAGACTAATGCACGGAGAGAAATCGTATCGTGCTTCTTTTATTGCTCAATAAATACAAAAAAAAAGAGATGAAAATATGCATATATATATAAATCTATCTATCTTTTGACTTCTCTCCACTAGTATAAACAATAATTACTTATGTAAACAGTGTGTACTACCGTTATCATCATCACCAGCAGTAACAGCGGCGGCATGACGCATTCGACTGCTTACAGCATATTCCATGTAAGATAGGAAAGAGAAATGCAACGATCTTGTCTCGTTTACATGAAACTGTAATGGAGTTGAAATGACAACGACAGCAACAGCTCTCCTTCATTAGTCTCATAGAAGACAATGATGTAATCACTTTATCTATAATTTTTTTTCTTGTTTTCTTTTGACTCAATCTAGATGAAATTGTATATGACATTGAATGAAACTATGCTCATCATATATGCATGTAAATATATGGTACGGTAGTCGAACAGATCTCATTCATTATATAATAACTCTTTTATTGCATGTATCCACATGTGCTTAACCAGTCGTCGATGTCGTCTCTGTATTTCGAATGCATTAATCTTTTGTGCTCTCCATACATATACAATGTATATTGACAATGAAAAAAGATAGATATACTTGAACTAAACACCATCGATACGAGCAATCGATCTTACGTTAAATCTCGTCAAGGACAATAGAATAGATAGAATATGAAACAAAAGTTTCAACTTACTTATTTACTTCTTTGTCATCATTGAGCAAGCTGAAGAGTATTGGCTATTATTAGGGTGGAGCAATGATAAATGGGCATGCTGTACTACTAGCATTCGTTGTAACGGACATAACAGAAATGTGATGCAAGATCCGAGACGCCACAGGCGAACAACTCGGAAAAAAAGAGAAGTAGTTATCTCCCACAGTCATCAGATCAATCGTCGACAATAGCCCAAATAGAGAGAGAGAGGCAAGACGAGAGAGTTGGAGAAGAAGAGAAAGAAGAGAAAAGATCAAGCTAATCTGAGACGTGCTGATGACTTACTTTCTCATAAACGATATAACAATATTCCTGTTAGAAGATGAGAAAAAGAATCGAAACTCACTGATACGCTTTGAAGATAATCAGGTATCCGACCTAACAAGAAGATGTAAAAAAAAGCCAATATAGATATTAGATTTTGTACACTCGACATCAAGGTTCATGTATTGGATGAGCGATGATATCTCTGAATTGAAAGAAAAATCTT